>JBBPBX010025151.1:0-12636 GCA_038048925.1 Garcialebias charrua | reverse complement strand
TATAAATATCTGGGTATCCTGATCGATTCACATCTCTCTTTTAAACTCCACGTGGAAAACCTAGTGAAGAAATTGAAAGTTAAACTGGGTTTCTTTTTCAGAAACAGATCATGTCTAACACTGAATGTTAGGAAACGCCTTGTATCTGTGACTTTCCTTCCCTCCATTGATTACGGTGACATTCTCTACATGAATGCTCCTACAAGCACCCTGCGGATGTTGGATGTGGTCTATCATGGTGCACTAAGATTCATAACTGGTTGTGATTATCGTACCCACCACTGCACCCTGTATTCACTGGTTAACTGGACATCATTAACCTCACGCAGACTCTTCCACTGGTACATTTTCATCTTTAAATCACTTCTTGGTCTGCTGCCCTCATACATCTCCTCCTACATGTCTTTGCGTGAGTGCAGCTACAGCGTGCGCTCTCAGGACATGATTACCTGCAGTGTTCCGTCAGTGAGGACTGAACTTGGAAAAAGGGCCTTCTCCTACTCTGCTCCTGCTTCATGGAATATCTTACAAAAAGATCTGAAGCTCTCGACCTTGACTTCTCTAAATGGTTTTCAGAATCTGTTGGAATCCTGGCAAAAACCAATGCAGATTTGTTCCTGTCTTTGATTTTATACATCTACCTTATAATGTTTTGCTAGTTTTTTGATACTTTGTTAAAAAAAGAAAAAAAAAAAATCTTTTGTTTTTTTCTCTCTTTTTGTTTTCTATTGTTTATTGTTTGTTTGTTTATTGTTTATTGAAATTCTATCACTGCTGTTCATTGTTCTTTAGTTTTAGCAGGTCGCTTTCGTAAATGAGCCCATGAGGTTCAAAAGATTTACCTGACTAAATAAAGGTTGAATGAATGTTCGTTTTTGCAAACAAAATGATAAATTAATGAAAATTCCTTTCAAACTAAAACCGCTCTTTTCTCTGAAAATCCGACTACAGTACAAGCAAATGCAACATTTGTGACGTTGTGAGGAGAAGACTTTAGAACGCCCCATATAAATATTCATGGCGAACAAGAAATAAAACAACAAAATTATCAATCTAAGTTAAGATTTGAGCGATGTGTCTTTAGTTTTGGAAGCAGGAAGTTAGATGAGCAGAAACAGCAGGTTCTAATTTAGGTCTGCACCATATGTATTTGACTCTTACCTGTTCAGGAAGCAGGGAGCTCAGTCCGAGGGGAGGCAGCTTTATTTATTCCATTTTTGACGAAGGTCTTACATCTTTTGGGAAAGTGAAAAGGCTCACTTGTTCACTGATGATATTAGAACACCCAAATGCAACATAACCAGCATTTTTCAAGTTGTACAAAAAAAAGGGCGATCTGGCTGAGAAATGAATATGCATTAATGTCAGACACAGACTGACGGTCCTACTCCCTACGTCACAAATGTTGCATTCGCTTGTAGTCGGATTTTTCAGAGAGAAACGCAGATTTTCATTTTAAACTCAGTTTGAAAGGAATTTTCATTAATTTATCATTTTGTTTGCAAAAACGAACATAGTTGAATGATACAAGATATATATCTTCTATCATTTCATGCAAATTTGTAAGATGATGTCAGTGGACCTTGAAACATTTTTGTTTATTTGTTTTGGATGATTGAGCATGAACTTTGTTGTTTTTGTTTATTCTGCTTCTTTTTATGCTTAATTTTCTTTAAACACGTTGGTTCTGCTTCTTCACAGAACTTAGTTTTATTCTGCCCAAACGTCCCTCAGTGAAGTACCTGACTCTGTCAGGAAACCCATTGTGTGTTGTGCTTTTAAATTACTTGAGGAAAAACACAGTTTTCCACTCCGCAGAACATGCACACGTTACGAGGCACTTTTCAAACAGTTTTATAGCTATAAAAAAAAAAAGCCATGGTCATATATGATTATATTTCATACTGTGTGAAAACATCTATTAGCCCCTTTCATGGATGGAAGTGTCTGTAGCTCTGCTGAGGAAAGAATTCATCCATGTGAGCAAATGTGCCTCTTTCTGTATGATTATTTGTTTGTCTATAGAAATGTATTTGTGTGTGTGTGTGTGTGTGTTTACAAAAAGGAGGAAATGACTCCTTCACTAAGCCGATGTAGAAAATTAAATGAGTCGGGATGTACGATTTATTCATGATGTGATCTTCATCTGTGGATGCCGCCGGCTGGAGTTGCTCACTGCGTCTGATTCTGGAAAAGGTCTACGGAGCTGCCATGTTGTATTTGTGGGACCAGCTTCTGCATGCTGAGAATCTGGAGCTTCAAGTCTCACCACATCATATTGCCATGTGGTCTTTCTTTTAAGAGTTAAGAGTTTTATTATAGTTTTCTATATGGACGACTGGACTTCTTTTCTTGTATTCTTCACAATGTTTTTCTTCGTATCTGGGGAGCTTTTTCAATTCAAAGTGGAACATTCCAACTTTTAAAATGGCCGTTTTGACTTTGGGGCAGCTGTGGCTCAATGGTTAGAGCAGTTGTGCCTTAAAGTGTGTGTGACATGATTTCGGAACTATGCATAAAGTGGCACAATATATGTGTTGTGCCATAGTTGTATCATTCAACTATGTTCGTTTTTACAAACAAAATGATAAATCAATGAAAGTTTGATTTAAAAGTGATTTTAAAATTGGTGCCGTGTTTTGTCAAGGGACATCCGGGTACTTACGCATGCAACATTGTGACGTAGGGACCAGCACGATTGTCTGCCACTGCTATTAAAACGCAGTGTCATTGTCTTCAATATTGGCTATTTTCTTTTGTATAACTTGAAAAATGCCGGTACGTTGTGTCGCATTTGGTTGTTCTAACATCGCCAGCTCTGTAGACGACTACGATCGGGTTCCAGCCCTTCACCCTCGGAACCTTGCTCATCTGAAATGTCGGATTTCCCCTCGCACCACCTCGTTCACTGAATAGTAAGAGTCAAATAAATACAGCTGCAGACCTAAATTAGAACCAGCTGTTTCTTGTTCAACACTCAAACTAACTTCGGCTTCCCAAACTGAAGACAAATCGCTCAAATCTTCACTTAAATTGCTTAATTCCTCAGTTTGTATATTCTCTGCCATAGTTATTTACAAGATTCGTTCTGGCGATTGCGTCATAAAATTTGTCGGCGTTTGACCCCTCCTTTCTCCACCCGAAAACTGTGACGCTTTGATTATTAAAAAATACTTTTATATATTAATTATTCGAAGCATCTGTGTACAAAAAAAATCAAAGCTGAGTAGCTACTCTGCCACTTTATACATAGTTCCAAAATCATGTCACACACACTTTAATGAAAGAGTCAAAGGTTTGATTCTTATTGGTATGGAGTCACATGTCGAAGTGTCTCTTGGCTAGAGAATAACCCCTGAATGCCTCCGCTGTGCCCCATCGGTGTTTGAATGTGATCTGAAGCACTGATAAGACTCTCTCCATCATCCACCACCGATACATGGTCGGGTCGTGGAGGCAACAGGTCCAGGAGAGAAACCCAGACCTTCCTCTCCCCAGCGACATTCTGCAGCTCCAACCCAAATGATTCTGTGGTTAGAGAAGATAAAATCCCTCAAGGGAGTTCTGGGTTTTCTCTGGGCTATTTTTCAAATGGAACATTATCAACAAAACTTCCAAAGTGAGGCATCTTGTTCAGATGACCCACCTCAACTGATTCCTTTTGATGCGGAGGAGCAGAGGCTCTACTCCAAGCTCCTCGTCTTTTGTCTAAGGCTGAACCTGGCCACCCTACGAAGAAGGTTCATTTTTTCCACTTGAATTCCAGCATCTGGTTCTTTCAGACCAGATTAGAATCTACAGAATTTTTTTTTTTTTTTCAGATTAATGTTGCAGAGATATATATAAATGTGTGTAGATTGGTTAATGAGGACTCACATTGTGTTGTAAGGTACTTCATGTAGCCTGGTTGGTTAGAAAAGTGCTATACAAGTACAGTACTTTTACCATTTTCATGTACAGTAGTCCCTCGTTTATCGCGGGGGATCCGTACCCAGAAGACCCGCAATATGTGGAAAAACTGCAAAGCAGTAATAATTTGTAGTACAAGTAGTAAGTAGTCTTCTTCTTCTTCTTCGTTCGTCTTTTCCCTCTTAAGGGGTCGCCACAGCGAGTCATCCTCCTTCACCTCACTCTGTCCTCTGCATCCTCTGTCCTCACTCAAACTACCTTCATGTCCTCTCTAACTGCATCCATATATCTCCTTTATCTTTTTCCTGGCAGCTGCATTTCTACAAAGTACAGTAACATCCTTCTACCAATATACCCACTGTCCCTCCTCTGGACATGTCCAAACCATCTCAGTGTGTCCTCCCTAAATTTATCTCCCAGTTGTTCAACATGTGTTGTACCTCTGATGATCTCATTCCTAATATTCTCCATCCTTGTCACTCCTAAGGAGAACATCTTCATTTCTGCCACTTCCAGTTCTGTCTCCTGTCTTTTTGTCCATGTCTCTGTCTCCAGACCATACAACATAGCTGGTCTCACCACTGTCTTGTAAACTTTTCCTTTGACCTTTGCTGACACCTTTTTGTCACAAATCACTCCTGAAACTTTTCTCCATCCGCTCCATCCTGCCTGGACTCTCTTCTTCACCTCTTTACCACATTCCCCATTTTCCTGGACAGTGGACCCCAAGTACTTGAAGTCCTGCACCTTTGTGACCTCTGCTCCTTGTAGCCTCACTGTTCCACCTCCTCCCTCTCATTCACACACATGTACTCTGTCTTACTACGACTGACTTTCATTCCTCTTCTTTCAAGAGCATACCTCCACCTCTCCAAGTTCTCTTCCACCTGTTCCCTGTTCTCACCACAGATCACAATGTCATCTGCAAACATCATAGTCCATGGGGATTCCTGCCTGACCTCATCTGTTAGTCGGTCCATCACCAGAGCAAACAAGAAGGGGCTCAGAGCCGATCCTTGATGCACTCCCACCTCCACCTTGAAGCTATCTGTCACTCCTACAGCACATCTCACCACTGTCCTGCTGTCCTCATACATGTCCTGCTGTCCTCATACATGTCCTGCTGTCCTCATACATAATAATAATAATAATAATAATAATAATAAACTTTATTTGTATAGCACCTTCCAACAATGCCTTGCATTGACCAAGGTGCTTAACAGGATAAAAAGATGAATAAACTGGAACAATAAATCAATGAAAATAGAATAAGAAACAACAGCAATAAAAGAAGGCAATGGAAATAAAAAATGCTACATACTAAAATAACACTAAAATAACACAAATAATAAAAGTTACACACTGAGAGTTTTTTTTGAACAAGAGGAAATAAAAAGGCAATGTAAATAAAAAATGTTACATATTAAAATACCAAAAGTAATAAAAGTTACACACTGGAAGCTTATTTGAACTAGTGGAAATAAAAAGGCAATGGAAATAAAAAATGCTACATACTAAAATACCAAAAGTAATAAAAGTTACACACTGAAAGCTTTTTTGAACAAGTGGGTCTTCAGTCTGGTTTTGAACAGAGTCAGATCAGAGGTGGCACGCAGCTCAAGGGGGAGGCTGTTCCAGGCTTTTGGGCCGGCAACAGAAAATGACCGGTCTCCCCATTGTTTGTACCTTGAGCGAGGCACCTCCAGCAGGTGTTGACTGGCAGATCGTAAAGCTCTGCCGGGCTGATGGGCTTTCAAAAGTTCTGAGATGTAGAGAGGTGCAAGTCCATTCAGAGCTTTGAAAACAAACAGGAGCAGCTTGAACTGTATCCTGAACTGAACCGGGAGCCAGTGTAGAGAGGACAGGACAGGAGTGATGTGTTCATATTTTCGTGTGTTGGTCAAAAAGCGCGCGGCAGAGTTCTGTACAAGCTGTAAACGGGAGATGGAGGATTGATTAATACCAACATACAAAGCATTACAATAATCAAGTCTGGAGGTCACAAAGGCATGGATGGCCTTCTCCAGATCACCACGGCTGAGAAATGACTTGACTTTGGAGAGCAGACGGAGCTGAAAAAAGCTGGTCTTGACAACAGAACTGATCTGTTTATCAAACTTTAAGTTGGAGTCAAGCTGCACTCCAAGATTTCTGACCACCGGGTTGAAGTGGGGGAGGGGAAAACCAACACTGGGACTGGGAAGGATGTTGCTGGTGTCATCAGGTGCACCAAATAAAATGCATTCAGTTTTATCTGTGTTTAGGTGGAGGAAGTTTTGAGAGAGCCAGTGCTTAATGTCATTTAAGCAGTTGACAAGAGTGTTTGAACTGGGTGAGGGGTTGGGAGTGACTGGCAGATAGATTTGTAAATCGTCTGCATACATGTGAAAAGACAGGTTATGACGTGCAATGATTGATCCTAATGGCAGCATGTAAAGAGAGAAGAGGACTGGCCCTAGAATAGATCCCTGTGGTACGCCAGAGGTCAGAGGGGTTGATGAAGAGGAGGACAGATCGCCTATCATGACAGAAAAAGTTCTCCCAGACAGGTAAGATTTGAACCACTCAAGCACAGCTCCCTGGAGGCCAACCAGCTGAGACAAGCGGTTGATTAGTACCTGATGGTCGACGGTGTCAAAAGCTGCTGAGAGGTCTAACATCACCAGCAGAGCAGGGTTTTTTGCATCCAGGGACAGAAGAATGTCATTCTGTACTTTGAGCAGTGCAGATTCAGTGCTGTGACGAGCTCGAAAACCTGACTGAAATTTTTCAAACAGGTTGTTGAGTTCTAGAAAAGATTGAAGTTGAATAAAAACAATCTTTTCTAGGACCTTTGATAGAAATGACAGATGTGAAACTGGTCTGAAATTAGAGAGAGCTGTAGGATCTAGGCCTGGTTTTTTGAGAAGAGGCCTGACCACAGCATGTTTGAAAGCAGATGGCACAAAACCTGAAGATAGACAGCTGTTAATAAATGACAAAACACAAGGACCAATTACATCAAAGGACTGTTTGAACATTTTAGAGGGAATGATGTCCAGAGAACAGTTAGTTGGTTTCATCTGCTGAACCACCTTGGTGAGGTGAGGCAGTGAAACCAGGTCGAACTGGTCAAAAACAGCTGTGGTTATTGCAGAGGCACATGACTGGATGGTGTTGGATGAACTGACAATGTTCTGCCTGATAGAGTCTATTTTGTTGACAAAATAGCTCTGAAAGTCATCGCAGGTAGACTGTGTGGCAGTTTTCAGAACATTGACAGATGGGTTGATGACAGACTGGAGTGTGCTGAAAAGCGTCCGCGGCCGGTTGGAGCTGGTGGAGATTAAATTGGAGAGGTACTGTGATTTGGCCTGTTTCACAGCATTATGATACTCACAGAGACAGTCTCTCAGTATTCCTTGAGATACATGAAGCCGGTCGCGCTTCCATTTTCGTTCTGCTTTTCTGCAACGTTGTCGAAGAGCTCGCGTCGTTTCGTTGAGCCATGGTGAAGGTTTGTTCTTTGAAGATGCCTGTTTGAGAGGAGCGATGGAGTCCAAGATCGTTGTGCAGGTGTGATGGAAGGAGCTGATGATACATGTCCTGCTGTCCTCATACATGTCCTGTACCAGTCTAACATACTTCTCTGCCACTTCAGATTTTTTCAAGCAAGCGCTCTTGGCCCCGTCCACGTCTCTGCTCTGCACGGAGAACAGCAGATCAGCTGCAGCAAGAAGTTTATCCTGCAGCAGCTGCAGGAGGAAGCTTTTTCTGCTACTCTGGGCTGCACAAATGTGCAGCAGGTGCTAAATAATTTCAAATAATTGATTATCAATAAAAAATTCACGCCGATCGTGCGACTCATCCATCAATCAGCCAATTGTGTGTCACATCCAATCTTATTTTGAAAAACCGCGATAGAGTGAATCCGTGATAAACAAACTGCGAAGTAGCTAGGGACTAATGTACATCCAAATCCCTCCTTTCTCTCCTGAGGGTCATTAAGGAGAAATGTTTTTATCAGAAGTATGAAGGCTCATGGTATGAAGCTGCATTACACTGGCTGGAAAGATCAAATTACATTTTTACGGAAAGAGAAATGTCTTTGTCTTGGTAAAAAATACAATATTTTTTGCTTCTCCTTACAGAAAGTCCTGGATTCAGATCCTTGACTGTCCTCTTGTCTCCCTTCAGTGTCAGAAGGCGAATAACGGATGGGATTAAACGGTCTGTGTGGGTGAGACCCCCTGATTCAGAGCTGATGTCGGCCTCCTGAATGAATGAACTGTGTTTGCAGCCATGTGGCAGCTTCCTGTCACATGCTATCAGACACATCGAGGTCTTTGTCCTCACGCTCAAACAGGACAGGTTTTTTTTTTTTATCCTCTATCCCTGAGAGTCAGAGATCCTTTTATCTCATAAGACTGCCCCACAATTCTCAGGTTTTTCTTCTTTTCTACTAATCCATAGTGAATAAAAAAAAGGCGTACCGGTAATTTGTTCTTGGCTGTGTGACATGCCCCTGTGTTGTGTGTCCTGTCTTCTCCTAGACTTCTCAGGACCATAACAGCTGAACGGAAGAGACAGAAAACAAAAATGGTTTAACGGTTTCTGTTCTACAAGGCTGTATTTTATGGTAATGGCTGTTAAACCTCTTGATACAAACACAAACAGGCAAATCATTCTTCAATGTTGCACATTTCAGTTAAATCTTGTTTTAACTGAAGTACTCCACGCAATTTATCTTCTAATAAAGCAGGAAACTAACTGAACCAAACGCATGTGTAGTGATGGCCTGTTTGTCACACTGAGACTCACCATAGCCATAAATAACAGTTGAAGAAGCAAAGTCGGTACAGAGGAAACCCACATTACCGTACCCACCATCACTAATGCCAGCATTTTAGACAAAGATCATCTTATGATGAGAATCAACAGAGTAGCCATTTTGGTCAGACATAAAAAAAAAAAACATTAAACACAACTTCATACCTGGACAGGCTGTCTACAAAATCTCCAGAGTGGAGCAACTGAAGAAAATGAAGCTTCTGTCGCACCCCAACCCTCCCTCCCCAGAGAACTGTACTGTGTCCTCTGAGACAGATAAGGCTGGCTGATCACGTCATCATCAAAACTCTGGCTAATCTGAAATGGAGCGCATGGACTGTCTCACTGCTTCGTCCTCAAATGCAAATGTGATTTGTCTTAAATGTGCTGCTGGTAGAGTTTTTTGACTGTATCATAGAGTGTCGAGTAAGACAAAATGTGATAGAATCTTTTTTGAATACCACTGTTTACCCTATTGTGGCGGCGCAGATTAATTTCTGCTGCGGCTGCGTGTACACGTCCCCCTCTCAAGGACAGTGTGCGCATCAAGTGCAATGTTTTGTGCTTCGGTGCAATGATAATGCCAATAAAGATATATTCTATTCTATTCTATACCATATTATACGATTACGTGTTGTGAACCACTCTCAGCTACTACCAATCCAGTTTTATTTAAAAAAATCCCTTTAAAACTCCTCAGTGGAACAAAGTGCTTCATAGCGCAATTCAATTAAGCAAATGTACACTCATTCACTAACATGACAAATGATAAAAAAACAGTAATAAAACTAAACATAAAAATCAGCACCTAAGGGGTAACGAACGCCAAAGATTACAAATGAGTTTTAAGTGAAGATTTAAAAAGCAACTAAGGAGGAAACCTGTCTAATGTACAAAGGCAATTTGTTGAAAATGTTTAGCCCCAATGCCTCAAAAGCAGGGTCTCCCCTAAGTTTCAGTTTCACTTGGTAGCAGCTCTGAAGCAGACCTGCGAGAATGGGCAGGTGGGTAAAAGTGTAGCAGCTCTATTAAGGAGTGGGGAATTATTCAAAGATTTAAAAACAAATAAAAACAACTGAAAGGTATTTTAAAGTGGTTTAGAGCAGTCACTGGAGGGATGTGTTTATTTCTTGTGCTGTTTAAAAAATGTGCCACTGCATTTTTTTTTAACCGTCGCTAATCTAGCAAACTTAAAGAAGGCATTGATCACTGTTTCAAACAACTGCCATGAAAGAATTTGCCTTATCTTGGCTTTGGATTTAAGAATAACATCAAGTTTGACCTTTAAATTTCTGATGATTGGTTTGATGTACAAGGGAACCAAGATGTAAGAGGCAGTAGATGAAGTATTACCAAAAACAACCACTTCATTTACTTGTTTAAATTCAAAGACATTCATCCAGGCAGTCAAGTAGGTTTTGACAGACAGGACACTCTTTGTTTAGCTGCAGATATCTGTTAAAGCAGTGGAAAGGAATACGAAGTGTCCTGAAAACACAGCTGAGCGGGAGCAAATGGAGGTAAACAAGAGGACCGAAAACTGAGCCCTGAGGGTCTCCACACAAAAATAGGGGCAGAAGAAGATCTTAAATCATAGACTGACACAGTATCTTTGACCTGCCAGGACCTGAACCACTCTCCCACGCCTCAGCAACCCTTCTACACAAGAGATTAAAGTTTAATGATCCACTGTATCAAATGCAAAATACATTATTTACATCACCAGTTATACTTTGTATATAGTCAATGTGTTTTCTGAGGTCATGTGGCTGTGGCAGCAGTCTAGAAATTAGTTAGTTCCAGAAGTTTATTAATTGTAGCTGTCCATCCAATTATTTTTTCCTGAAAGTTTCATTAGAATTCATCCAGTGGTTCAGGAGATATTTGGGTGAAACGTAAAAACATTTAAGGCCTGCCTACGCCTCTCAGCGACGGACGATGAGGATTTTATTTCAGACCTCTTTGTTTGTAACAACTTAAAATTGTTCAAAGAGTGACGATGTCTGAAGATCCTTTTATAAGCCTCCTCTCCAAAGGACAAACACTCCTCCAGATGGCTCGATGCATCAGCTCTCTCCACTACAGGGGACTAAGTAAAGCAGGACCGCTCAAAAAAAAAAAAAAAGTAGCCATGATTACAGCACTCCAGTAGTCTCCCCCCCCTCATGGCCTCTTGCCTGCAGCCATAACACCAGCACCTGCAAGCTGCCACTTCTGACCTGCACAGGTGCTCCAGCTCTGATCTCCTGCCCAGAAAGAAAACGAGCTAATTCTGACCCGAAGCTATACTTTGGAGTTTTACGAGTAATTAAAAGACCGAGGGAGGGAAATAAAGTCTTGGGCTCTAATTAAAGGAGTTTTGTGGATCCCAGGGAGAGCAGATTACAGAGAATAAAAGTTCTTAACAAGCATGGCATACGGTAATTCAACACTGTCACCCCTCACATCAGCCAGCAGGCTGTAAAACGTTGCCCATGGAGTTCAGGAACAGAACAATGGAACCGCATGCCAACTCAGGAAGTCTAAAATCATGACGACTTCATTTAGAACGTGATTGTGGGTTCTAACTGCTGTCAGTTTTCTAAATCTGGATTTTCACTTTTTTGTCTTTCACAAGAAGACCCTCATGACTTTCTGTTTCAGTCCACCGTGGAAACTGGGGTTAATTAACCAGCAGGGGAAGGACAGAATCTGCAGTAAAACATGCAGAGCAGTGAGTCTCTAGGGAGGGTGGGGGTGGTTGTCAGCATAGAGCTACGTTCGTATTGTTAGTATTACGTGCATTAGTATTGTTAGTATTGTTACTATTGTTAGTATTATTAGTATTGTTACTATTGTTAGTATTGTTAGTATTAGTAGTATTGTTACTATTGTTAGCAATGTTAACATTGTTACTATTGTTAGTATTGTTACTATTGTTAGCATTGTTAACATTGTTACTATTGTTAGTATTGTTACCATTGTTACTGTTGTTACTGTTGTTACTATTGTTACTATTGTTAGTATTGTTACTGTTGTGAATATTGTTACTATTGTTACTGTTGTTAGTATTGTTACTATTGTTAGTTTTGTTAGCATTGTTAACATTGTTAACATTGTTAGTATTAACAAGAAAGTTCATACTCAATAATCCAGGTATCAAATCTGATAAGTCTCAATCTGGTCATCTGGACAGTTTCTTTTAGTCGAAACGTTTCACCCTCAGTCCAGAGGGCTTCCTCAGTCAGAGTTCCAGCACACTGATCTTCCCCCACCAAGCTGTAAACAACTTATGTGGACCAACCAGTTTGCTGGAGCCAAGATGGTTTCTGGGGGCCGTCCTGTCCCTCGTCGACTCCTCCCAGGCAGGCAGCCACAGCCAAAGTGGTTCAAAACAAGAAAGTTCATACTCAATAATCCAGGTATCAACTTATGTGGACCTGTCCTGTCCTGTGCTGGAACTCTGACTGAGGAAGCCCTCTGGACTGAGGGTGAAACGTTTCGACTAAAAGAAACTGTCCAGATGACCAGATTGAGACTTATCAGATTTGATACCTGGATTATTGAGTATGCAATACTCGTTGTGTTCCTGGGCAAGACACTTAACCCTGAGTTGCTCCCGGTAGGACCATAAAAAAGTCAAAGTCAACTTTATTGTCAGATCTGCAATATGTACTGTACAGGACATACACAGGACCGAAATTGCGTTTCTCTCAGTCCCTCGGTGCAACAGTAAACATCTAACAAGGCGCCTTGCATGGTAGTCTGCCGCTACTGGTGTATGAATGCGTGTATGAATGGATGGATGGTTGGTATTGTAAAGCGCTTTGGGGCTCCTCATGCCTCATCCTCACCTAAAGCATATCGCGCTTCCAAAAATCTCCAAACGCACTGTACTGGCTGCTTGTCAACAGATGACTGTCCTCATCTAACGCGTCT
>JBBPBX010025150.1:16425-32915 GCA_038048925.1 Garcialebias charrua | reverse complement strand
ATGGCAGAGATGCCAGACCCTAGTCCAAAGCGAAGTGAAGGACAAGGGTCTGGTTTAAACCAGGCTAGCTCTGACATGATTCCCAGTCAACATTTTCCTGCGTTTTATTAACTTTGTACTCCAACACGGTGTTTACTTATAGTTCAACCTCGCGGTCTGTCCACACAAACGAACATTTTTTTTTTAATAACAGGAAGTTGTGGTTGGTTTGAAGGGTTGTGACTGCACTACACTGCCACCTATGGGTTCGGCATGTTCTTTACAACGCTCTGTGGTGAAAATAAACAGGGACATGTAGATGAACATTTTAAATATCCGAACATGTATGTACAGAGATATTTTTTTTGCGCAGATATTCGTTTTTCAAACACCAGAATATGTGTATACAGGGCCTTAGACTCTCAACAACTCGAACAATATTTTAGAGAAAGGTTAAAAGTTTAGTTTAAATAGTTGTAGATCCAGAACATTAGGAGTTTCATAAACATTAACCTTTTTGTTATTTTAAGAATTTAATTTGTTAGTTTTTTTCTTGTGATTTGAAAGTTCATTTTTGTTTATTTACAGAAACCTAAAGTGAGTACTGTATTTTCCGCTCTATAAGTTGCAGTTTTTTGCATAATATACATGTCCTGCGACTTATAGACCGAAGCGACGTATGTATGGAATTTTTCCCATATTTATAAACCATTTTTTGGCTGAGATGTGACAGTTTTCATTCATTCTGACTGAAAAAAAAATTTGAGCAGTACCACTTGCAGCCACTTCATAGCAGCAGAGTAGTAGTAGTAGTAAGGCATGCCGTTGTATCATGTAATAGGTAAACGTGGCTATAATGACAAATTCAAAAAAGTCAGACAAAAACAACTGGACTTTATTACTTTATTGTTTTTGTCTTGAACTTTTTTTTAATTCACCATGTCCTTGACGACTGAGGATCTTCACCAGCTATTAATGATAGAATCGGCTTGCCACAGTCTCCCCACCTTCATTCTGCTCACTGCTTGGAACCATCAAACCAGCTGCACCGTCCTAGCAAAATGCAGCTAATTGGACCATTAAAGTGCATTTATTAAGCAATTGTTAGACTGAGACACACATTTGCTATAATCTCGATCAAACAAATAATTGTTTAGGTGCTTTTCTTGTTAAGTTTTGAAGAAACGAACCACGTTCCCCCCCCTTTTTCCCTCCCTCTATACGCACTCCCGGACCACCGAGGCAGTAGCCTGGTTAAAACCAGACCCTTGTCCTTCACTTCGCTTCGTACTAGGGTCTGGACTTTCTCTATAGAGAACCGATTCTTGCTGGAGGCGTGGCCTCTGCTGAGGTTACCCAATCATTAACGTTTGGCCGTGACGTATGTTGCAGCTCCGCGCAACATACTAACATACAACTTAGTCTGTCCAGTCCAGTTAGCCTGGCGAGGGCAGTTCAGATAAACAGCTCAGAAACCACGCGGTGGATATTTTTTCTGCTACCAGTGTGTAATTATATGTCTTTAATTTACTGACTGTTGGCCTGGATGAAACATTTGAGATAAAATTCGATTTT
Source organism: Garcialebias charrua (assembly GCA_038048925.1). Taxonomy (NCBI): domain Eukaryota; kingdom Metazoa; phylum Chordata; class Actinopteri; order Cyprinodontiformes; family Rivulidae; genus Garcialebias; species Garcialebias charrua. The sequence continues at coordinate 31,361 of JBBPBX010025150.1, read as the reverse complement.
TTATAATTTATTTTCGTAACGCCCCCGAGGCTGTCTGGAAAAAGTCAAACCGAAACAATTTAAATCTAGCAGATTTGACCATTTTGTGAATTGATTTAAGAACTGTTAAGCTCAGGAACCCTTCTGCTATAACGTCAGCTAATAAATACATTTTTTCTCAGCAAAGAAACAATAGTTTTTTACCGTGTTTTATTGTAAATTCCTTCATGCAGGCAGCCATTTTAAGCAGGGCAAACTGACGACGTCAGTCGACGTTGTTCAAAACCCCGCCTTTTGTTCTCTGATTGGTCCGGAAACTCCGCCTTCTGTTCTCTGATTGGTCCGGTCAAAAATCTACTGGCGAAATCCTTGTCTATGGGAGAAGTCCCAGACGGAGCAGTGAAGGGAAATGAGAATTGAGCAGAGCTGTGTAGGAAGGCAAGGGCCAGGTTACCGAGGCAGCAAAACCATTTTTGAAATTCAGCTGATTTAACCACTAAAGTGCATTTTTAAGGAAAAGGTAAACTGAGACAAACATTTACTATAATTTTGAACTAACAAATAATTGTTTTGAAGTGTTAATCTTGTTAAATTCTAGTTAAAGTTCTCCCATGCATGCTCCCGTGGCCGCCATTTGGCAGCCCATAAATTTTTGGCACAACACCTGTCCACATTTCCGGGTTCGTCCCACATTTCCGGGTTGTCAGCGGTGATGCATAACAAACGCGATGCGTCAGCAGTGACGTATAATAGATGCGATGTATACGGCTAAGTGACATATTTATGGATTTTTCCACTTTATTAGACAAATCTGATGCGACTTATAGGGTGGAGAGACATGTACGGCGGAAAAAACTGTAACTGCTCTTTAAAAAGGGGGGTGTAACTTCAAACACCCATTTGGACCATGGATGGCCCAAAAGGGTCATCGAAGTTCTGAAAAACAGCTCAGCTGGCGGTCACTAAAACAGATTCATGGAAGGTTTGGAGGGACACTGATAAAGTTGATCAATTATATGTAAATGCCACTTTATATTTCTTTAAAGATATCCAATTTCTCCCCATTTATCAATCAACTGAAATTCTTTTCTTTGAAATCGCTTTAGTCAAGTTTTATAAATTATTATCCAAATACTTTTTGGTAGATCAGTGAAGATTTATTGTAGGAAAAAGGGATTATATTATAGCTAAATATTTGTATTGTACTTAAAGCGAAACAAAACCCAAATTTAACTTTTTTTAGCTGATAAATGTGGTGTAACTGTATATTTAATACAGGGACGCACGAGTGTGACGTCATCAGACAGGGACATGAACGGTTAAGTTTCGTTTCATGGTGTTGAAGAATAAAGCCACGTTAAGCTAGCAGCCGAACTCACGTGTATAATTTAATAACACGACATGGTGTCAGAAGTCCTGTAGCTACGTGGAGTGAAGCCTGTCAGTTTGTACGCCTGCAAGACAAAAAAGAGGACGAAATGAGCGACGGAGAAAACACGAGCAGCGGGACGGGGCAGCCGACAGCAGCGGCGCTGCAAAGAGGTGCAGCGGGCCCAGGACCATGTGCTACGTTCAACATCCAGCCGCCGGAGTCCTTCGACTTTGCAAAACCGCAAGAGTGGGACAAATGGATCAGAAGATTTGAAAGATTTCGCCTGGCAAGTAACCTAAATGCAAGCTCAGAAGAGAATCAGATAAACACGCTGATCTACTGCATGGGTGACGAGGCGGACGACATCTTGCGTGGGCTAACACTGACGGCTGCAGATAGAAACACCTACAAGGGGGTACGTGACAGCTTGCAAAGATTCTTCATTGTAAAGAAAAACGTAATATATGAGCGTGCTAAGTTCAACATGCGGAGACAAAAAGAGGGGGAGTCGGTGGATTCGTTTGTGACTGTGCTATTTGCGTTAGCTGAACACTGTAACTATGGGGTGTTACACGATGAGCTAATCAGAGACAGACTTGTTGTTGGACTATTGGACAAAGGGCTCTCTGAACGCATGCAGCTGGACGCAGAACTTACGTTAGATAAAGCAGTGAGGATGGCACGTCAAAGCGAGGAAGTGAAAAAACAGCAAGCTTCGCTGCAAGGACACTCCAAAGCACAAGCTAGTGATGATAAGTTTGTGGACAGAGTCAGAGAGTATAAAAATGGCAAGTTTGCTAAAAATAAACCACCTCAGCATGTCAAAGAGCAAAACAACAAGGGAAAAGCTTCACAGTCACAGTGTTTGAAATGTGGCAAATCTCCATCACATCCTAAACGTGACTGTCCTGCAAATGAAAGCAAATGTCACATGTGTGGCAGAAAAGGGCATTATAGCCGTGTGTGCAGGACACCCAAGTCAGTACATGAGGTGGAAGAAGAGGATGAAGACGCCATTTTCCTTGGCAGCATCACAACAGATGGTGATCCTTGGTTGGTGAAAATTAACATTCTCGACGAAAGTGTGACATTTAAAATCGACACAGGTGCCGATGTCACTGTTCTGCCGCACGTCGTGTTTCAGAACATATTTAAAGACAGTCCACCCATGCTCCAAAAAGCTGCTAAACCACTTTTGGGGCCAGGTAGGAGTCCACTTGATGTTGTGGGCGTTGCCAGGCTGCTGCTACAGAGAGGTGGGAAAGAAGAGATGGAGGAGGTGTACATTGTTCGCCACCTGCACACTGCATTGTTGGGAAGATCCGTGAGCTGTAGGCTGGGGCTAGTTGCACGCCTAGACAGTGTTGACATAGAGTCACTAGAACAGGCCTACCCAGAACTATGCAGTGGACTTGGAGAGGTGCACCAGCCATGTGCCATAGAGCTAAAACCAGGGGTGGAACCGATAACACATGTGGCAGGTAAATGTCTGTGGACAGCAGATACGCTGTCACAAGCACCGGTTGAAAGAGATGAAACACCCACAGATGAACCGATAACACATGTGGCAGGGAAATGTCTGTGGACAACAGATACGCTGACACGAGCATCGGTTGAAAGAGGTGAAACACTCACAGAAAAAGAGCTGTGTGAGGACACAAACATCTACATAGATATGGTAATGAGCAATCTACCTGCGAGTACTGCCTATTTGGAAGAACTGAAGGAGCAGCTGCAGAGAGACAGTGTGTGTGCGCGCGTGATGCAGCTGTGCGAAGAAGGCTGGCCCACAAGCATCAATAAAGAACCAGCACTAAAGTCATACTGGGCTGAAAGATCCTTCATTACAGTTCAAGATGGCCTACTGCTAAAGGGACAGAGACTCATTATTCCCTCTACAATGAGAAATGATGTTCTTGCAAAACTGCACGAAGGACATCAAGGTGTGGTAAAGTGCCGGGAGCGGGCACGACAGTCCGTGTGGTGGCCAGGCCTCAGCCAGCAGCTGAACGACCGGGTTCTTAACTGCAGGGCATGCTGCCAGGAGAGACAGAACCACAGGGAGCCCCTGATGACAACACCATTCTCATTGTTAAATCCTGCTCTTCCTGATGGACATGCTGTTTCACAGAAGGAAGAGGAGAGAAGGAGAAAAGATGCTCGACGTTATGATCAGCGACACCGGGCACATGCTGTTTCACAGAAGGAAGAGGAGAGAAGGAGAAAAGATGCTCGACGTTATGATCAGCGACACCGGGCACAGGATCTTAACAGACTGGCAGCTGGACAGAATGTGTGGGTTACAGACCAAAAGACAGCTGGTACTGTCATTGGAAGCCACACTACACCCCGCTCATATCTGGTGGAGGGATCCCACGGGATTATAAGGAGAAACCGGCGTCATCTTGTGGCCATGCAGCCTTTGCCGGAGCAGAGCACCTGCGGTGCAGCTGAACATGATCCGGGGAGTCCAAAACAACCTGCTGCAGCACCACCTGCAGCATCACCACATCTGAAGGTTCCAGAGACACCATCCACTCCTTTCAGAACCAGGTCTGGGAGAGCAGTGGTAAAACCAACCAGATTAGACTTGTAAATTTTGCAGATTGTGCAGGACTCAAAGTAAAAAAAGAAAAGAAAGTGTTTGTTACTTTAAATGAATATGCTGTGTTCATTATTGTTTTTTTTGCATTGTTTAAATGTAAATGTGCATGCCTCAGAGTTTAGAGTTAGTACAGACAGCACAGACTTTATTTTCTGACATTCTGTTGAAAATTTAGTGTTCTAAGCTAAGAGTAGTTGATGTGTGTCTGTTGTGTGTGTGAGCATGGTTTGAGGTAAAGATAGGAGCAGACCTTCCAGCCACAGGGGCAGAATAATCCCTTAAGGTTCTGCAGGATCAATGGCAGTCTACCCATTGATTCTAGAAAGGGGAGATGTGGTGTAACTGTATATTTAATACAGGGACGCACGAGTGTGACGTCATCAGACAGGGACATGAACGGTTAAGTTTCGTTTCATGGTGTTGAAGAATAAAGCCACGTTAAGCTAGCAGCCGAACTCACGTGTATAATTTAATAACACGACAATAAACTCCCCAGAATGTGTTTAAAATGTTTCAGAGCACTATTTCTGTGTTAATTTTCATGAAATTGTTCGTATTAGTTAAAATCGGCAATATTTGGTCTAAAAACGAGTATCTGTAGTCCTATGGGTTGAACTGTGGTATTGCACCCTGATTTTCTCATTAGTTTACGTTTCGCACAGTCATTAATTTTCGCACGATGTCGTCACAGCCTCTGCTGCCTCAGTATAAAAGTGGAGCCACTCCCCCGAGAAGGTCACTCCCAGGTCACTCCCCCTCCAGAGTTCAGGGGTTGGATTAGCGATTAGCAACATAGCATTAGCATAGAAGAGCCACGATGTTCCAAGAAAGCTCTTCAAACTGATGTTCACCCACCCTTACACCATCAGGTTACAATCCGTTTGGAGGTGAGTACCATTTTACACCTTTCATTCCATAATTTATCTTTTGAGTACATGACGTGTTTCTTCATGTGCTGTGTTTGCGACCTGCAGCTTTGCTTCGGTGTGGCCCCACACAAGGTCGTGGCGTTTTTATCTGTTGCTGATCAACGTTAGTTTGTGTTGTAGTTGTGTTTAAATGCTCAAAATCTAGTGTTTCTTATGAACACCGCAGAGTGTGTGAACTCTTATGAACTCGATAAGGAAGACCGCGACATCAAAAAAACAATGGAGACTAGCTGGCGCTAATTTTAGCTGTTGTACTAGTTACGATGTTTTAGACACGGTGTACTTTTGCTGCAAATAATAATGTTGTGCATCAAAGGTATTTATAAAATAATGTGTACTTGTGAATGAGTATCATGGGCAGCAGTATTTATTTTGCACTGGGTCATCTGTTTAACAGATCAACAAAGTGAAAACAAGTACAGTATGCTTGTTTGTAAGGTGATTAAAATGTGTTGTTCTTTTTTTATTTCCATGAGGCGTTCCACATCCAATCTGAGCCGTGCTTCACAGACATCAAGCATCAAGGAGACATGTAGACATGTCACTTTGGAGGTGACATATATGAGAGCTGATTCACCAGGTACATGTATTCATGTTTTATTTATTACTTTTGTACCCTACCCTCTGTCTGCAGGTATTAATATTATTAATTATGTTTTTATTATTTTATTTATTACTTTTATTATGGCGGACATTTATATAAAAAAATTAAAACATAACATGACATGTAATGTATTAAAATACGTTAAAGCCGTCCGAAGCAGCAAATTATATACAGTAGTGGTAGAAGTAGTAGTTAACATATACAAAACAGAAAAGTAGCTCTATATGTGCTAAAAGTAGTGTGTTTAACAGACATTTGTAATGCTCTTCCACAGAGGATGTATGCCGTAAAAGATGGAAGTCGCTGCGCGACACCTACGCAAAGGAAGTACGGAAGGAGAGGGACACTCAGAGGAGCGGCGCTGGAGGAAGGACATCTCCGAAATGGAAATACATGGCTGTGCTCTCCTTCCTGAGACCCTATGTGACACCGCGACAAACATGCGGAAACATGCAGACGACATGCGAGGACCAGCAGGAGCAGGATGAGCATGCTGCTGCCTCTGAAGAAACAGCTGTGGATGATGAATCGCCGCTGTCTGCAAGTGGTCAGTATAGAGTCATCTCTGCCCTACTCTCATTACTGAATTGTTTACAAATTGTCATTACATGCACAGATTCTGCTTTGTGTGAATCAACAGTGGAACTATCCTCCACTACGTCTTCAGAGGAGGTTGGACCGTCATCTCGTGGACCTTCATCTGTGCCACCTTCACCTGCAGGACCATCAGCTGGACCTTCATCAGCGGCACCTTCACCTGCAGGACCATCAGCGGGTGGAACTTCATCAGCGGCACGTTCACCTGCAGGACCATCAGCTGGACCTTCATCTGCTGTCACATCCGGTGTGTATTCAAGCATTGAAATTCACACAGTCAGGTACTTTATGTGTGCGTACTCGTGCACATCCTTGCATATCAAAAACCTAATTATTCGTATTCTGTCTAGCACGACCACATCGGAAGAGACAGCGAACCATGAGTACTCCACAACCCACCCACTTTGAGAGGAGCCTGATCAACATCTTGTCTTCCCAAACACCACCGACAGCAGAGCACAGTTTCTTTGCATCTCTTGTTCCCCTAATAATGAAGGTGCCAGAAAGGAATAGGGACATTTTAAAATTCAAAATCCACCAGTTGATAATAGAGAACATGGAGGTGACGTTAGACCTTCAGAACATCTCACATGACTCAACCGGCACCGACGATGACGTGTGAAGTGATGTGTGTTTCATAAATGAATTTCTTTGTTATTTTTTGGTACATATTCCACTTTCCATTTATGCTTCTGTACTTTTTTATTTTACTTTATTTTTTTTTCTATTAAATCTTTAAATACTAAATATAAGTTTCTTTCCTTCTTCAGATCGGCAATTTGAACTTTGAAATTAGAGGAATGTTGGAATTTGTAAATTGCTTTGATGTAATATTAACACATACATTATGTAGGAAGTAACAAATGAATTATGAACAGGGAGTGATCACTGCAGTTGGCTGTTGACACATAGCCATACACATAGCCATTACGCAGATGACACCATCATCTATTGCTGTTCTTCCTCCCTCAGCCAAGCTTTCACCTCTCTTCAGGATGCTTTTAATATTATTCAGTCACGGCTGCAAAAACTTAGACTGGTCCTAAATGCCGACAAAAGCAAGTTCATGGTTCTTGCCAACAGAAAGCTGCAACCAGAGAACCCACCTCAAATTGGAACCCAAGAGGGAAAACAAATAGAAATGGTCTCCACCTACAAATATCTAGGTTTCAACATTGACACTGAACTGTCTTTTAAAACCCACATCTCCAAAATGGCCACTAAACTCAAACTGAAGCTAGGTTTCTTCTTCAGAAACAAATCCTGCTTCTCATGCAAAGCCAGGAGAACATTAGTAGCTGCAACATTCATGCCAATACTAGATTATGGTGACGTGCTGTACATGAGTGCTGCATCAAAATACCTACAGTCCTTAGACTCCATTTACCACGGTGCCCTTCGGTTCATTACTGACTCCAGTTATCGCACTCATCACTGTGAGCTTTACGTAAAATCTGGCTGGTCATCTCTCAGCACTCGCAGATACACTCACTGGATATCCTTCATCTACAAGACCCTCCTAAACCTGGTCCCGTCATACCTCACCTCCTTAATACAAACATCACACAGTCAATACTCCCTGCGCTCTAACGATTTAGTCCTCCTGTCAGTTCCTCCTGTCAGAACTGAACTAGGAAAAAGAGCGTTCAGCTTCGCCGTCCCCTCAGCCTGGAACAACTTACAGAAAGATCTGAAACTATCAACATTCATCTCTCCTGGATCCTTTATGTCAACCGTAGTAGAAAATGTCATCAAGAAACTTGACCATTGCAGATGTTTCTAACCACTACTTATCCAATATACATGTCATTGTTGTTTTTTTTGTCTGCTTGTTTTGTATATAATGTATATAGAAATCTGTCATATCCTGTTGGTTTTGAACTGTCAACATCTGTTTACTGTGATTGTAGTTTTCTTTATTTTCTTTTTGATAAGTGCAAATGCCTATTGCCAATGTGACGTGTGCTGCTGACCACTTGACCAGGTCACCCTTGTAAAAGAGATCTCGATCTCAATGGGCTCTACCTGGTTAAATAAAGGTGATTGATTGATTGATACAGCTTTAATTGAGACCTTTGGAAGAAATTTCTTATTGGAACAATGGAAAAAATGCCATCCTGATTTGAGTGAAGGACACTTCATTGAATAGCTACAACACACAATTATAATCAATAATTATCATTATTAGGAATGATACTATCTTTCATTTAACAGCTTGACATACTCTTATTCAACTTAATGTAACTATACGTTATTTTACTTAATTAGAACGACAAATGTGAGCTGTACAGAAAATTGTTATGTAGACAAACATACATTTCTTAAAATAATTGCAGCAAGCCAAGGAAAAGAGAGTTATCGGGGTGTTGCTTTTAATCACTCATTTCTGCATTTACAAACATATATCATGTGTGACTTCTCAGATAAACAAGGCACTTCAGAGGTAAAACGTTTTATGCAAAAAGAACATGCACATAATAACGTACAATGTAAACAAGCATGTTAAATTGTGTCCATGCTACTTAGGTTTGTGTGTGGCTCCTAAACAGACGTTAGTCCTGACCTACAGGACAAGACTATTCAGTCTGCTGCCAAGACACCGCTCCCTCTGTGTTAAAGTACGCCATAAAAGCATCTCTGGTATTGGTTGCTTCTCTGGACCCAAAGTTTGCTCCCATTCTCGGAACACCTTGAAGCTGTTCATGAGGTCCACATGGTAGCGGTGTGTGTCCACTCGCCCGCATGAAATTGTGGAGAAGACAGGTGGCCTTGACACATTGCTCCACTACTGCGACAGGTATGCTCAGCTCGCGCTGAAACATTCTCCACTGGGTAGACCAGATACCAAATGCATCCTCGACAACAAGACGGGCGCGTGACATTCTGTAATTGAACACACGTTGATCCCTGGTAAGGCCACCGCGTCCAGGAAAAGGCCGCATCATATTCCGGCGCAGTGGAAATGCCTCATCTGCAACAAAGACATAGGGCTGTGGCCCTCTGTGGTCTGCGTTAGGAAGGCACTGGTCAGGGGGCAGGTTTAATGTGCCACCAACAACACCCTGGCCAAAAGCAGAGTTGGCAAAGATCCCCCCGTCACTTGTTCTGCCGTACCCCCCCACATCGATGATGCGAAACCTGTACTTCGCGTCAACCACTGCGAGAAGAACTATAGAGTATGTTCCCTTGTAATTAAAAAAAAGGGAGCCTGAGTTGGGGGGTGCTTTCACCCTGATGTGCTTGCCATCCACTGCACCGCAGCACTGAGGGAAGTTCCAACGCTCCTCAAAATCTTTTGAAATTGACCTCCACTCATCCTCTCCAGGCACGGCCATGAACTCATCCACTAAGCAGTCCCAGATAGCAGAAGCCACATCCGGGACGATCCTGGAAACCGTGGAAACACCCACCCGGAAGCTCCCTGCGATGGTCCTGTACGAGTCCCCAGTTGCTAGATACCTGCATTAATAAAAAACATAATCAAAACAAAGCAATATAGTCATAACTATTTAACACTTTCAGTCATGCTTCTTTGTGTATGTATGTATGTATGTATGTAAATATATATATATATAGATATATATATTAACACACAAACACACACACGCGCAGACATTTATACAGTATATTTGTATATCTCTGTATGTTTATGCATGTATACCCAAATATGTCATGATATATGTATATAAACATGAGTCTATATACGTATATAGTTGCTAATATATATGTATATGTAAACACACATGCATACATATAGTTACAGATGTAATAAATGCATTTCGGAATGTGTATACTGTATGTACATATACATATGTATACATGTACTGAGTCACCTAAATACTGTGCCATACTGCAACACCTGTCGGGTGAATTTTATCTATATGATTGTTGTTTGACATTATCCCAACCTGAGACAGATGGACAACCGTTCTTCTGCTGAAACTGCGCGCCTGTAGTTGGTGTCCTGGTAGGTGATGCGGCCTACAACGCGGGACAGCAGGTCGTCAAACTGGGCTCGCGTGAGACGGAAGTACTGCTGAAAGCGCTCCTCGTCTGCGCGCAGCTCCTGGATCAGATGGTGAAATTCACCAAATTCATAACGCCTCTGTATTGTGGGGTGAATCCAGAATCGTCGTTGTGCACGGCGTCTGCGTTCTACTGCTTTGTTGATTAAATAAAACAAAGCTAGTCTTCGGGCTACGTCCGCCATTTTTCCGAGACCGGAAGAAAACAAACCCCAGACCGGAAAAAGGAGACAGAAGCTCCTCCCACTGCGTGTCATCGGCCGCGTCTTTCTTAAAACAGGTGGGACCATGACGAACGGCCAAAAGGGGGCGGCAGGAGCGTTTGCAGTTGTGCGGTGGGTAGGAGGCATGAGACGTTCTGCCTCAGCTGCCGAGGTGCTGTTTCGGATTTATCAGATGCTTTGGCTCAGCTGCTGAGATTCATCAGACACTTTGGCTCAGCTGCTGAGGTTCTGCTTCAGCTTCAACAGACACTTTGGCTCAGCTGCTGAGGTTCTGCTTTGGCTTCATCAGACGCTCTGGCTCAGCTTCTGAGGCTTCATCAGACACTCTGCCTCAGCTGCTGTCATCAGATACTCTGGCTCACCTGCTGAGGTTCTGCTTCGGCTTCACCAGACACTCTGAACTTGCTGCTGAGATTCTGCTTTGGCTTCAACAGACACTTTGGCTCAGCTGCTGAGGTTCTACTTCGGCTTCATCAGACACCCTGCCTCAGCTGCTGAGGTTCTATATCGGCTTCACCAGACACTCTGGCTCAGCTGCCGAGGTTCTGCTTTGGCTTGATCAGACGCCCTGGCTCAGTCGCTGAGGTTCTAATTCGGCTTCACTCTGGCTCAGCTGCTGAGGTATTGCTTCGGCTTCATCGGACACTAATGCTCAGCTGCTGAGGTTCTGCTTTGGCTTCACCAGACACTCTTCCTCAGCTGCTGAAGTTCTAATTCGGCTTCATCACACCCTCAGGCTCAGCTGCGCATGTTCTGCTTTGGCTTCATCAGACACTCTGGCTCAGCTGCTGAGGTTCTGCTTTGGCTTTATCACACCCTCAGGCTCGGCTGTTGAGGTTCTGCTTCGGCTTTATCAGACACTCTGGCTGAGGTTCTAAATCGGCTTCACCAGACACTCTGAACTAGCTGCTGAGATTATGCTTTGGCTTCATCTGGCTCAGCTGCTTCTTGACCACAGAGCCACAACAGCTGCTGAGGTTCTGCTTTGGCTTCATCAGACACTCTGGCTAAGCTGCTCAGGTTCTGCTTTTGCTTCATTAGACACTATGCCTCAGCTGCTGAGGTTCTAATTCGGCTTTATCACACTATCCGACTAACGTGTTCAGGTTGTGCTTTGGCTTCATCAGACACTTTGGCTCATCTGCTGAGAATCCCATTCGGCTTTACCAGAAACACTGGCTGAGGTTCTAAATCGGCTTCACCAGACACTCTGCCTCAGCTGCTGAGATTCTGCTTTGGCTTCAACAGACACTTTGGCTCAGCTGCTGAGATTCTGCTTTGGCTTCAACAGACACTCTGGCTGAGGTTCTAAATTGGCTTCACCACAGACACTCTGGCTAAGCTGCCGAGGTTCCGATTCGGCTTCACCAGACACTCTGGCTGAGGTTCTGCTTTGGCTTCACCAGACACTCTGCCTCAGCTGCTGAGATTCTGCTTTGGCTTTATCAGACACTCTGGCTGGCTGCTGAGGTTCTTCTTCGGCTTAATCAGACACCCTGCCTCAGCTGCTGTGGTTCTAATTCCGCTTCACCAGACACTCTGGCTGAGGTTCAAAATCGGCTTCACCAGACACTCTGGCTCAGCTGCAGCATGTTCTGCTTTGGCTTTATCAGATGCTTTGGCTCAGCTGCTGAGATTCTGCTTCAGCTTTATCAGACACTTTGGCTTAGCTGCTGAGGTTCTACTTCGGCTTCATCAGACACCCTGCCTCAGCTGCTGAGGTTCTAAATCGGCTTCACCAGACACTCTAGCTCAGCTGCCGAGGTTTTGCTTTGGCTTCATCAGACGCTCTGGCTCAGTCGCTGAGGTTCTAATTCGGCTTCACCAGACACTGAACTAGCTGCAGAGGTTCTAAATCGGCTTCACCAGACACTCTGTCTCAGCTGCTGAGGTTCTACTTCGGCTTCATCAGACTCCCTGCCTCAGCTGCTGAGGTTCTAAATCGGCTTCACCAGACACTCTGGCTCAGCTGCTGAGGTATTGCTTCGGCTTCATCGGACACTCTGGCTCAGCTGCTGAGGTTCTGCTTTGGCTTCACCAGACACTCTTCCTTAGCTGCTGAAGTTCTAATTCGGCTTCATCACACCCTCAGGCTCAGCTGCGCATGTTCTGCTTTGGCTTCATCAGACACTCTGCTTCAGCTGCTGAGGTTCTGCTTTGGCTTCATCAGACACTCTGGCTCATCTGCTAAGGTTCTTCTTCGGCTTCAACAGACACTCTGCCTCAGCTGCTGAGGTTCTGCTTTGGCTTAATCAGACACTCTGGCTCAGCTGCGGAGGTTCTGCTTTGGCTTTATCACACCCTCAGGCTCGGCTGCTGAGATTCTGCTTTGGCTTCATAAGACGTTCTGGCTCAGCTGCCGAGGTGCTGTTTCGTCACCTGGGAAGGCACGACGGTCCTGTATAGGATTGGGTCGGCCTGGGAGACGTTTTGTTCATTTCCGCCGCACCCACCTGTCCCACAATCCTTTGAACTTTCTCTTTTTAATTTATTTTTGTTTCTTTAAGGACGCTGAGGAGGAGAAGGCGCTGGCTTTGGCTCAGCTGCTGAGATTCATCAGACACTTTGGCTCAGCTGCTAAGGTTCTGCTTCAGCTTCATCAGACACTTTGGCTCAGCTGCTGATGTTCTAAATCGGCTTCACCAGACACTCTGAACTAGCTGCTGAGGTTCTGCTTTGGCTTCACCAGACACTCTGAACTAGCTGCTGAGGTTCTGCTTTGGCTTCATCAGACTCTCTGCCTCATCTGCTGAGGTTCTTCTTCGGCTTCAACAGACACTCTGGCTCAGCTGCTGAGGTATTGCTTTGGCTTCATCGGACACTCTGGCTCAGCTGCAGGAGGTTCTGCTTTGGCTTCACCAGACACTCTTCCTCAGCTGCTGAAGTTCTAATTCGGCTTCATCACACCCTCAGGCTCAGTTGCGCATTTTCTGCTTTGGCTTCATCAGACACTCTGGCTCAGCTGCTGAGGTTCTGCTTTGGCTTTATCAGACACTCTGGCTGAGGTTCTAAATCCGCTTCACCAGACACTCTGAACTAGCTGCTGAGATTATGCTTTGGCTTCATCTGGCTCAGCTGCTGACCAAAGGGCCGCAACAGCTGCTGAGGTTCTGCTTCAGCTTCATCAGAAACTCTGGCTCAGCTGCTGAGATTCTGCTTTGGCTTCACCAGACCCTCAGACTCAGCTGCTGAGGTTCTGCTTTGGATTCATCAGACGCTCTGGCTCAGCTGCTGAGGTTCTTCTTCGGCTTCATCACATGCTCTGGCTCAGCTGCGTAGGTTCTGCTTTTGCCTCATCACACGCTCTGGCTCAGCTGCTGAGGTTCTTCTTCGGCTTCATCAGACACTCTGGCGCAGCTACTGAGGTTCTTCTTCGGCTTCATCACACGCTCTGGCTCAGCTGCTGAGTTTCTGCTCTGGCTTCATCAGACCCTCTGGCTCAGCTGCTGAGGTTCTTCTTCGGCTTCATCAGACTCTCTGCCTCAGCTGCTGAGGTTCTACTTCGGCTTCATCAGACTCTCTGCCTCAGCTGCTGAGGTTCTGCTTTGGCTTCACCAGACACTCTGGCTCAGCCTCTGAGGTTCTAATTCGGCTTCACCAGACGCTCTGGCTCAGCTGCTGAGGTTCTGTTTCTGCTTCATCACATAGTCTTGCTCAGCTACTGATGTTCTGCTTTGGCTTCACCAGACACTCTGGCTCAGCTGCTGAGGTTCTGTTTCGGCTTCATCACATAGTCTGACTCAGCTGCTGAGGTTCTAATTCGGCTTCACCAGACGCTCTGGCTCAGCTGCTAAGGTTCTGTTTCGGCTTCATCACATAGTCTGGCACATAGTCTACTGATGTTCTGCTTTGGCTTCACCAGACACTCTGGCTCAGCTGCTGAGGTTCTGTTTCGGCTTCATCACATAGTCTGGCACATAGTCTACTGATGTTCTGCTTTGGCTTCACCAGACACTCTGGCTCAGATGTTGAGGTTCTACTTTGGCTTCATCAGACACTGACCTGGCAGCTGAGATTCTCCTCGGCTTCAGACACTGTGGCTCAGCTGCTGAAGTTCTAATTCGGCTTCATCACACTCTCAGGCTCAGCTGCGCATGTTCTGCTTTGGCTACATCAGATGCTTTGGTTCAGCTGCTGAGATTCTGCTTCAGCTTCATCAGAAACTCTGGCTCAGCTGCTGAGGTTCTGTTTTGGCTTCATCACATAGTCTGACTCAGCTGCTGAGGTTCTAATTCGGCTTCACCAGACGCTCTGGCTCAGCTGCTAAGGTTCTGTTTCGGCTTCATCACACTCTCAGGCTCAGCTGCGCATGTTCTGCTTTGGCTACATCAGATGCTTTGGTTCAGCTGCTGAGATTCTGCTTCAGCTTCATCAGAAACTCTGGCTCAGCTGCTGAGGTTCTGTTTCGGCTTCATCACACACTCTGGCTCTGCTGCTGAGGTTCTAATTCGGCTTCATCACACCCTCTGACTCAGCTGTTCACGTTCTGTTTTGGCTTCATCAGATGCTTTGGTTCAGCTGCTGAGATTCTGCTTCAGCTCCATCAGACACTCTGGCTCATCTGCTGAGGTTCTGCTTCGGCTTCATCAGACTCTCTGCCT
>JBBPBX010025149.1:9425-39125 GCA_038048925.1 Garcialebias charrua | reverse complement strand
TAGTGTCAGCCCCGGATCTGAGCGCAGACCCACACAGAATACAGATGACATCAGTGAGCGCCCACAGTCAACAGGCAGTTCATATTAAAAATGACATGAAGCAACTTTCGCCTTTCTTCTCCCCTGTCTCTGCAGCAGCGCTGTGTGTGTGTGTGTGTGTGTGTGTGCCGACAGAGGCGCGTGGCGCGTTGCGTGGCACACCGGGTGGTCGACATGAGTGGGGGCGCGTTGCGTGGCACACCGGGTGGTCGACATGAGTGGGGGCGCGTTGCGTGGCACACCGGGTGGTCGACATGAGTGGGGGCGCGTTGCGTGGCACACCGGGTGGTCGACATGAGTGGGGGCGCGTTGCGTGGCACACCGGGTGGTCGACATGAGTGGGGGCGCGTTGCGTGGCACACCGGGTGGTCGACATGAGTGGGGCGGGGGCCGCGCGCGGGTCGCGCAAGGTGGTGGACGTGGGGGGGTGTTGAAGCCGCTTTAATTAAACCAATATGTGTGGTTGCATTTAATTGTTTAAACTCGAAATATTTTCTAAATAACGAAATATAAAGTTATTAGTGGAGAAAAGGCAGTCTGGATGACAGCAGACTGACGCTCCTAAAATATACGACAGGTCTGGACCACACGTAAATTCTGTTCGTATCTGAAAAAAATCCTAGGATACGAAAACATTGTTGGATGCCACAAATGATCCCAAATCACTCGCACGCACAGTATACGCACAAATCTGTGCGTACGAACGGTTTGTGCATGAGGCCCATTAACTTCCTGCATGTTAAAACCACAAATGGGGACTCCAGCTTCCATTTTAATAACTTCATCTCTAGGTAAAATATTGTGCAAAATGAATGACTGTGAAGCGGCTGTGTCTCTGAGTATTTTAACAGGTATCATTTTTCCTGATGGAGATGTAGAGATAAACCCTTCCATTATAAAAGGTTTGAATCCATCACGTTCACAGGTTCCTGTCACAGAGGAAAACGTCTTATCTAACCTTTTAAGTGCAGCTACAGGTTTTGGTTCTTTTCTATGTAACTTAGGACAGGTTCTAGTTAAATGCCCTTCCTGTTTGCAATAGTAACATCTCACTGGTTCTTTCACATCACTTTCACGTCGTTCTGCAGTTACATCACGGTCTCTGTGAGGAACAACAGGCCCTCTGAATTTACCATTACCATTACCATTAGATCTGTATCTAAAAGGTTGAGAGGACTCAAAACTGGTCTTAACATGACTAGAGCTTCGAGTTTTATCAAAGCTTGAACGTTCAAAGTGTATTTTATGCGTCAGCATATACTCATCCACTAAGATTGCAGCTTTAGAAACGTCAGACACTTTATTTTCATTTAAATACGTGGTTACTCTCTCTGGTAAGTTTAATTTGAAATCTTCCAACAACATTAGCTGCTTCAGCTGGTTAAAATCAGTCACTGCACTCGCAGTACACCAGCAATCAAAAAGTAGCTCCTTTTCCCTGACATAATCAGCATAAGACTGATTATCTACTTTCTTCCATTTTCTAAATTTGTGCCGGTATGCTTCCGGAACTAGCTCATATGCACGTAGTATAGCTTCTTTTACGTTAGCATAGACACCACTATCAATTGCAGAAAGAGATGCATAGGCATCCTGTGCTTTTCCTTTTAACACACTCTGTAACAAAATGGGCCAAACAGTTTCTGGCCACTTCAAAGTACTTGCGGCTCTTTCAAACATGATAAAATACTTATCTACGTCTTTTTCATTGAACGGAGGTACTAAAGAAACATGTCTACTCACGTCAAATTCTCGAACAGGAAACTGAGCAGATCCACGTTCCAGCTCTTTCAGACGTATTTCCGCTTCTAACTCTATTTTCCGTTGTTCAACCTCAATCTCCATTCTCCGTTGTTCTAACATAATTTTCTGTAACGTTATTTCCTTCTCATGTTCCCGTTTCTGTTGCTCAAGTACTAAGTCTCGTTCAATCTCTTTTAAACGTAGTTGTTCCTGAAAACGGTACGGAAAGCGATCTGGGTCTTTCGGTGACGTCACGGCAGAAAAAACACTGCGTTGCATTAACTCGGCAGTTAACTCGTTTTCCACAGTTTCTCTTTTTGAACGTTTATCTAACGTCACTTCATAATAATCCGCTATGCACAAAAGTTGCTCTTTAGTACAGCTAGCCAAAACCTCTACTGTGGGTCGTTCCACAAAAGTGTAAATCGAAGTCCTCCATGATAAACACAGGAAAAGAACTGTGTAAATACTAACGTCCCAGCAGTACGTGAACGCACCACCACACACACAGCGCTGGACCCGCCTACGAGTCAAACCAACAGCAGGTTTAATTGATTAACCCAACAAGGATCACAACAGCCCAACAAGGACTCAAAAAAACCAGACAATGTCTCAAAGATCCAGATAAGGACTCAAAAAGGATTCAAAAATCCAGACAAGGGCTCAAAAAGGATTCAAAAATCCAGACAAGGGCTCAAAAAGGATTCAAAAATCCAGACAAGGGCTCAAAAAGGATTCAATATCCCGGATGAGCCCCCAAAAATATGTTACGGCTGGCTCAGGCCGAACACATTTAATGGACAAAGGACACAAGAAGGAATAAGGTTAAAAAAAAAGCTTTATTGAAATCAGGTTGAGATGGATCCCAGCACTCCTCCTCCAGGTGGAGAGTGCAGCTTCTTCTGGCACAGCGTGGGGAACAAAACAAAAGTATCAAACAAATGGTGGACAGAGTGAGTCGGCCAAAATTAGGATAACGTCACTGGAGCAGGGCCAACCCATAGAACAGGGCCGTCGAAGCCTGTCCAGTGACGGACTACCTGACCAAAGGGGGACTCTAGGAGTAAAAGAAAAGACGATAACTGAGCTACCGAACTCACACTGTCTTTAGGCAAACAACACAAAAACTCCAAACAGCTGGTCGCCTCTTTGCCAGCTACACAACCTCCTGGTTGAATAAGATTAGTGAAACCACACAGTTCAGCGTCCCTCTCCTGAGCAGGACCTAAACGTCACTAAAGCACCTTTTAGCTGCTAAGTGCACTCAAGCACATTCAAAGACAAACAAAATAAGCAACTCCTCCTAAGTGCATCAGTCAAAGACCAAAAATGAGCAAACACTTCTACTCACCAACAATCTTCTAAACAGAAGATCACCAAACCTCAAGACAGGGGTGGGCGGAGAACACCCCACAGTACCCAAACAGTACCCAAACAGCTCAGCACAAAGCAACCAAACTCTGAGCTCACAACACTCCGCATTCGAGTATCCTCACCTTGTGGTTTATATAGGCGTGTCACTTAGGTGCTCCTGACTGAACACACAAGCCTGATCATAATCAGACTGATTAACCAACAAAACAAGACTGCAGTCAACATACACAAAAAACTGTAGGTGTCAGCATGGGCAGCTTCCTCAGGATACATAACACCTCCACCACCAGTGTTTTGTATGGGGGTGATGTGGATGTCAGGTGAAAACATCTCACATCCACACATGCAAAATAAATAGGACCCTAGAGAGTAACAATGTAGCGGTCACAACAGACAAACGGACTAAAAAACATAATTAAAACTAGTCCGCCTAACCGCTAACATAATCAATATCATGTTATCTTAAAATGTTCTGAAGCCAAACAGGCGACGCTTGTCTAGGCTTACTCTGTAAGACTTATTTTTGTTAACAGACACCAAACCAACATCAACATCATGACCAAGGATGCCAGTGGGAGAGTGGATACTCTTCACAACAGCCAGAGGGGAACTGTCATTTTCTGCACGTGGCAGCTCCACCATGTCAGCTGCAACAGCATTGTTCCCAGCCACACTGTAAGCACAGTAGAGACAGTTAGACTCAGAATCATTTTCAACATGTCCTATAGAAGGCTGCAGCACTTCATTTCTCACAGACAGTGAAAACGTATTTTCTGCTGTACTTCCAGCCAATGGTCTCACATCATTCTTCACAACTCTTGCTTTGTTTTCTGCAGGAGCTAAAAAAGAACACAATGAAACAGGTGGAATTGTTTCTTCTGGATCCTCCTCAGTTAAGCTCACTGGGACCTCTTTGGCCCCAGAGCTAAATAAAAAACATTCACTCAGGTCAATGTAATGTTCCTTCAGCTCATCAAAGTTTTTAAAATCCCCATCTTTAACTGGGATTAAGTCAGATTCATTTTCATGTTTAATTTCAAGTTCAGTTACATGAAAAAAGAAGAAACTGTCACCCAAGTTGATGTCATCCTCAATCATCTCCTCCTGAAGATGATGTGAGGACAGTAAAAGTTTCTTCTCCTCCACTGGAGTTGGTTCTCCTTCACAATTCATCATGAAGCTGTTGCTTAAATCAACATCTTCATTCTCTTCCTCTGGTTGATGTTCCTGAGGCGCCACCTCCTGTAGAAGTGTGAGAGGCTCACCTTCTTGAATGAAAGGCTCTGGTGTCACCTTTAGATGACACACAGTGGGACACAAACGGTGATCTTCCCTTTGTGCAGTATGGAGCTCTCTCAATTCTCTCTGCAACTCTTGGTCCAGAAGACGTTTCTCCTCTTCAAGAGCGGCATAAAGTCTTTGTCGTTCTAGTTCCTGTTCTTTTAAGAAAGTTTGATGTTTAAGTTGTAGTTCCCTTTTGGCAGTTTCGAGCTGCAGTAAAATGAGCTCTTTTTCTTTCCTCAATTGTTCTTCAAGCTCTTTTTTTCTTAAAGCAACTTCATTTTCATTTGAATGTCCATAATCAGGCATCACAACAACCCCAAGTTGAATTAATTCAGTAGCAGTCCACCCTCAAACCAACCATCATGTTCGTATTCTCTAGTGTCGATTTTAAAATGGTTTGCTATACTCAACATCTGCTCTCTCGTGCAGTTTATATAGACATCAAACGTGGGCTGTTCAAGAAATCTCTTCAAATTGAATGCCATGTTTGTGAACAAAACAGCTAATTCAGTCAGCTCACCACCAAAACAGTCCACATAGACCACAGTGATCCAAAACACAAATGCCCTCTTGCTCTTGTATGTACCACAAGCAGCAGCACACACACACACAGCTGACAGCACTTAACACTATCAGTACCAAAGAGAGGCTTCATTCAGATTCAAACTGCTGATTATAAGCCCAATCAGCAACTAGGAGCTGGTCCTGTCAGCTCCAGAGAGAGTGCAAACTACAGCACACAGCTGTCAAAACACACCAAATGTAAAAAAGGAGCAATTTATATTAACTGCGGTCCAAAAACACTTGGCTTCAAAAGACTTCACAACACTCTCAATATTTTAAGCACAAAAAACTCAATGTCTGCTCAAAACCAGGCTCCCACAAACATGCACAGCGCTGGACCCGCCTACGAGTCAAACCATCAGCAGGTTTAATTAAATAACCCAAAAAGGATTACAACAGCCCAAACAAGGACTCAAAGATCCAGACAATGTCTCAAAAATCCAGACAAGGATTCAAAAATCCAGTCAAGCACTCAAAAGGGATTCAATATCCTGGACAAGCCCCCAAAATATGTTACGGCTGGCTCAGGCCGAACACATTACAGTAAATGGACAAAGGACACAAGAAGGAATAAGGTAAATGAAAAAGCTTTATTGAATAACTGTCCGACAGGGTAAGATGGACCCCTGCACTCCTCCCTCCAGGTGCGGAGTGCACCGTCTTCTGGCACAGGGTCAGGAAAAAGCAAAAACAGACAAAAGTTCAAACGAATGGTGGACAGAGTGAGTCAGCCAAAAATAATATAACGTCACCAGCGCAGGGCCAACCCATAAAAACAGGGCCGTCGAAGCCTGTCTGGTGACGGACTACCTAACCAAAGGGGACTCTAGGAGTAAAAGAAAAACGATATAACTGGACTACCGATCTCACTCTGTCATTAGGCAAACAAAAAGACTCCAAACAGCTGGTCGCCTCTCTGCCAGCCACACAACCTCCTGGTTGAATAAGATTAGTGAAACCATACAGTTCAGCGTCCCTCTCCTGAGCAGGACCTAAATGTCACTAAAGCACCTTTTAGCTGCTAAGTGCACTCAAGCACATTCAAAGACAAACAAAATAAGCAACTCTTCCTAAGTGCATCAGTCAAAGACCAAAAATGAGCAAACACTTCTACTCACCAACAATCTTCTAAACAGAAGATCACCAAACGTCAAGACAGGGTGGGCGGAGAACACCCCACAGTACTCAAACAGCTCAGCACAAAGCAACCAAACTCTGAGCTCACAACACTCCGCATTCGAGTATGACGTGTTATGGGCATTAGCCAATGAAACGCGGCCATGTGGGCGGAGCTTGGTAAGGTCCATTATAGCTGAAGTTATAACACTTCTCTCTTTAGAGCGATACATTTGAATTGATTACCGTAATTAATAATAGGGCTCAGAATAAGCATGACCCTTAAATTTCCAAATGCATTTTGTTAAAAGACAAAGTTGTTATAATCTTAAGGGGACAGAGATATTTGTAAAACCAAAATTCAGAACTAGTTTGAAGGGACGGTCTACCTCAATCCAGGGAATTGGATTAGGGAATAGTTTGGAGAATGAAGTTAAAAATGCCAAGTCAATGTTTACACTTAAAAAAATGATTAAAACTGAATTGTTAAAAAAAAAAAAAATGAAGTAGCCTAGCGTAATGTGTACTGTATTAGTTAGAAAATTTATAAAGTTATTCATTTTGTTCTGTTACTGGAAGATTATTATTGTTTGAACTGATTGAAAAACGGGTCAGATATACCGGTAATAACATTTCTTTCTTCTTTCAGCTACCTTTCATTTTTTATATTTTGTATGTTATCGTTTATGGGATCGTTTCTTTTGTTTTTTTTAAATGAACAAATTAAAAAATAAAAATAAATTAATTCCTATCGACATTTCCAGTGATTAATGTAATGCTAATTGAGTTAGCACAGATGCCAAGTAAATGTAAAAAATAAAAAATAAATTGTTTATGCACTGCCTTACAACCTAGGTTTTTTTTGTTGCTACATTTCCTTTTAATTATCCTTAATTACCATTTTATTTTCATTTGTAAAAAAAAAAGTAAAAAAAAATAATAGATTTGTACAAATCCTTCGATAGTCTATTGATGTCTTCGTTGTCATTACTCTTTGTTAAAATTAGGCATCTCTTGTAAATGAGTCCCCGAAGCTCAATGGGATTAACCTGTACGAATAAAGGTCGAATGGATAATTGATAGTCAGAAGCCTTTGACTAATGAAGTTTTAGATTTGTGCAAGTGTGCATGTAACAAAAGGAGTTTAGATCTATTCATGTGTTTCTATAAACTTAACTATAGTCAAAGTTTATAGATGACAGAAATGCATCAATAATAGTTTTGATGATCGTATCGCAGCCCTCTGAACAGAATTATGAGGTGCCTAAAGACTCCCACCCCATAAAGACTCCAGTACTGGACGTAACAGTAAATGATTAAACGTTTAAATTATGAAGGCAAGCTTCCAGCCAAGCACGAAACCATATTGAGACTATTTTTGATTATTTTTATTTTTCCTATATAAACAAGTCACAGAGCAACACAAACTGCAAAAGACTTTTGGGATGATATTTAAATGTGAACTGTATAAAAAGCCATTTGCCCACTAATAGGGGTTAGAGAATCAGTGTTTGCCATTTGTTTTGTCCCTTCGAAATCAAATTAACAAAAGCCTTGCATATACAGGCTCCTTGTACTTTAATCAGATATTTAGGCCACGCCCGTTTGTGTACATTTTTTGTTAGGCTGCAAATTTAGCAAAACCTACTTTTAAATTCTCAAATGCTTTAAGGTTGATTGCCATGAAACGTTTCTACATACCAATCTGATGAGTATTTTTAAATTATGCCTGTCCAAATACTTGTAGCTAGCAATACTTGGACCACATCCTTAAAACAAGCTTATTAAGATTGAAATTATTTATGCTGTTGGGGGAGTCAATTCTTAGTTACTCCAACGTTAGGCCTCAGAGATAATTACAATAAAAGTATTACGATTTTTAAAGCTTCACTGATCTGTTTAGTTTGAGCTGTGGTTTATATTTTTTGTTGTACATGTTGCTGAAGTTAAGAACCGATTCAAACCGCACTCAAAGACTATTATTTTTGTGAGACAATGACCCGTTGTGGGATCAAAGTGGATTTGTGAATGGTTGGTTAAACGTAAGGAATAAATGTTAAAAGTTTGTTCAGATGGAACCAGTGTGCCTTTATTATAGTCATGCTTCAGCTCAAAAAAATGTATGGCACAAAACACAGCCATAGAAGGATCAGAAAGTTACAGTTTTCACTTCACGACGATTCACAGAGCATATTACATCTAGAAACAGAAAGGATACATGGTCAGAAAGAACTACTGGATCACAACTTGGTGACCTCTGCCTACACTAATGACAATACTAAATAAAATGAAAAAAAATTGACTCAATTATAAAACCAGTCAACTGAGTGACTAAAATGCTGGAACAGTTTCAACTTAAATACAAGTACTAAGACTCAATGTTGATCTTGAGTAACTACACAGATGTGTGCTGCCAGAAGAATCAAAAAGCAGCTTTTAAAAACGGGGCTTCTTTAGGGGACCTTCAAACTCCTCGCGGACCCTGCTAAACCCAGAGGTTCCAGCAACCATCCCCCTAGAACCACTTTGGCTGAAGCGCTCATTGCGCTGCTGGTGGTCAGTTTACAGGGAGAAGACAGATGGTCGGGGTGAGGAATAAGGTATGATTGTGGGGAGGGGATCAGTGCACGAGCAGCGCACAGTTCATGTCCATGTAGGGGTGGTGTGTAAACGTGTAGCAATAGAGGTGGTGTTTTATATCATGAGCAGGTTTATAAAGCAACCAGCAGGAGGCACATCCGAAGAAAGCGATCGATCCGTTAGAAGGTCCACAGGTGCCACAGGTTACATACGGAAAAGGAAGAGAGGGTAATGTTTTCGTTAGTCTGCGCCCATCTATTATGGTCTGTTCTCCAGTACATATCAAGACTAGCTTACAGCCCAACAGCTCCTCAGGTCAGCATACATCCATGCAGACAAGAGGCACTGTTGCTGCTCTGCAAATATGGCAATAAAAACACTATGTGGAAGCAATTACTGAATTAATACATATTGTACATATGAGGAATGTTTTTATTTTATTTCAAGCTAATGTTTTAACTTTCATTAATATGTCTATTATTTAATCAAGTGCTGCATGTGTTTCTCAAACAGGAATGATGAGTAAAATAATCAGCTGTCCAAGTAATGGTATTGTAGAAATAAACTATTCATACAAAATATAAAAAGGACCAACGTAGACGTTTTTAGGATAAACATCTTGTGCAAATCATCTTGAAACAAAATGACACTTTGCAAAATTAAAGGTACTCATTGAAAAGCATGAAGACCGTTCAGAACACGAGAAACACAAAGAAACAAAATCTGAATCCGTTTTCCATATCAATGTTGAAAATGTTCTTATAACAGAAATGTGTAGCTGAAAGTTGCGAGTAGAAGTCAACTACTGCATGTGTTTTACTTAAAACAGCCGAAGTGACTGAAATACAGTCGTCAATGGTGACATTCACAGAAGAGCCACTTGGGATTGAGAAATTTGAAGACTTCCGTGTGTTGGTGCATATTTACACTCAGGTTTGATGAATAAAATATGCAGAACAAAGTGCTTTGTGAGTACAGTATATGCCTTTCAGAATTGCATATCAACATAGCTACGGGTAACATTTAGTTTTTGGTTTCATATTTTGCAATGAATACCTTTAAATTGACTTCCTAATTTAAAAAAACCAAAAAGTGTTCTCTTCATTAAATGCCATTTGAAGGCTAAGCCAACACAGAAAATATGCATTTAAACCAAAAGAAATTTTGAAATACGGTTACTAGGTTTGCAGTATGACATGAATCTCACCTAAACATAAGCACTGTACAAACTGGGGAAAAAATCCATTTGGTGGTAATTATTAAAACTCAAGAGTAAATTTACTCTGTATGTTGCTAAAACTTTAGAGATGCACCGATTCATTCTTTGTGGAAAAAACCCTTTACAATCAATTTATAGATTGTAACATCCAAATCTCATGAAGTCCAAGTTACCAAGCAAAAACTCAAGTTCTTAAAAGAATATATATTTATGTCTCAGACAGAATGTTAGGTGATAAACAGAAACTGGGTTGTGTTTACAAAAACCTCTCCCAACTTGAACCTTTAAACCAGTGGTTCCCAAACCAAAACACCTAAACAAATGTTTTTTTTATTTTTATTTCTTATATCATTTGTGGCTCAGTTTTCTTGCAGTTATGGCCAAGCATACTACTGTATAAGGAAAGAAAGCTGGAACAATTACATAACAGACATGTACATGATGGCTGAAATGGTATATATTACAGATATTAAATACTAAATTGGTTTCCAAGTATTCACATGAGGGAGAAGTGTGAGGGATGCATTAAGATATTCGAAATGCATCAATAATTCACCATCATATCACTGAATTGTAATGGAATTAAGAAGATGCCTAAATACGTACAGTGTTTCCCCTATATGGGGCCGAGATGGTGTAGAGGCAGGGCAGCCGGCTCAGGACCAGAAGGTCTCTGGTTCGATCCCCGGTCACGGCATACCTCGTTGTGTCCCTGGGCAAGACACTTAACCCCGAGTTGCTCCCGGTAGGACAGGCAACGCCTTGCATGGCAGTCTACCGCTACCGGTGTATGAATGTGTGTATGAATGGGTGTATGGTTGGTACTGTGAAGTGCTTTGGGGACCCTCAAAGGGGGCTGGAAAGCGCTATATAAGAAGGCTCCATTTACCATTTATATAACTTGCCATGGCGGGGACAAGGGGGGTAGACGGATGGACAGAGACACGTCCTGAGCTGCGCAGCATTTATATTGACAGATTTTGGGGGGGCAGAGACAAGCCGTGCAGTTTTTGAGCAGAGGAGAGACAAACACCCACGTTGCCTGTACAGTTTTTTGTTTTTTTGGGTGGGGGACGGTGAGATAGCCATGTCCCGTTTGTACAGACAGTTTTCATGTGTGTGCTTCTGTCAGCGTGGGGGAAGAGGCTGCTTTTCAGCTAGAGCACCTGCAGTGCGAGCTGCTAGTTTAGCGTTACATCAGTGCTTACAGGTGGTTGGAGTGTTGGGTAGGCGGGGCGCACGGTTCTGTTGACGGAGCGCCCCGCCTATATAATGGTAGGGGACCCTTAATTGACTAAATTTTATGTTTAGTAGATCTTCCAAGACCATTCCACTTGTTTTACAGCTGACAGTCAAGTCCCAGCCCATTTGGGAACCACTGCTTTTAAATGGCCCAGTTCCAAACCCCCATGTACATTGTACCAAAACTAAGGCCTCAACTTGTTATATACCCCACCCACATTTTTTTTTTACTGAGACTTGTTTTTATTCCATCAAAAAAAAAAAAAAAAACATGTACAAAGAAAAACACTGATACAACCCTGCCAAAAACTGAGCACCAGATCCATGGCAGGTAATGATACGGACACATCAGGCACTTCTGTCTAGAAATGTTTTCATCCACAGAAACGTGGCACTTTCACAAAACACTTCAAACCAGGACCCCCAGTCTTTCTTACGATTTGGGTGCAATTTCTGACTGGATCAAGAAACGTTGGGCTAAGTTAGCCCAATTCTTTTGACACCACGCAAGGCAGTGCCAGAGCTGTAAGCAGCTCAATGATGTGACATGTGGTGTGCGCAACCATTTAACTGGAAGATTTGCCTAAATACAAGCAAGACATTCATGACCAAGACTGATTGCAATGCACAGCAATTTTTAATGAATGTATCATGTTTAGAATATGAGGGAGAAATTGGTCACACATTTAGGTATAGTGCTACATGTCAACATATTCAAGTTCTGCCCCATGTTTCGCTTTAAATCGAAAAGGGCTTGTTCTTGTGGGATGTGGCCAAATCAATTAGTCATAATAGTCAGAAAAGAACTAAATGATTCCATCTATTCAACCATACTGCGGAACCATTTTGAGAAAAGGACTACAGAATACTGTACTGTATACCCCAAAAGGCTGCAGTAACTCTACCAGGCCTTTAAATGGCGCTCTAACGCTGCCAAAAAATACACCAGAAACAGAGAGCAAGACAAGAAGCAGTCTATAAGGAGCAGAGTGTAAACAAGAACACACACACACCTCAATCTTCTACCACTTTTCCATAGTTGGGTTAAGGTTCCTACCCATTTCCAGCAACACTCTCCAGCTCCTTCTGGGGAACTTCAAGGTGTTCAAGCCAGAGAGGATCTATAACCGCTCGCAATGAGTTCTGGGTTCACCTTGAACTCTCTTTCCAATGAGACATGCCTGAAACCTCCATAAAAGGAGGCGTCCAGGGGGAAAATCTTGTCTGCAAAAGGAAAACCGGGAAACCTCTGTACAGCCTGGGCTGAAAAAGAAAGTTTGCTGGCAAGCACCTGTTTGTCAAAGCACCCGTTGGGCTTAGCATGGCTTCTGCTTCTCTCCTGGCTTTCTCCGTTTTCACCTGACCTGTGTGTGAGAGGTTGAGCTACTCCTCTGCCCACTTTAGTGGTAATGATACATGTAAAAAAAAAATGTAGTCATATCATGGTAGCTTTGGAGGAGAGGCTGTCTGAACTGGAAGCTCGGATTCGCGCTGTAGAGAAACCATTAGCTAGCCAGGTTCCCGTAGACCAGGGGTGCTCATTACGTCGATCACGATCTACTGGTCGATCGCGGAGTTTCTACTGGTAGATCGCAGCGTGACATTAAAAAATTGTCAGCCTATCAAACATCCGGTCACTTGATTGACATACAGGGCAACCAATCAGATGATGACTGAATCTTGAGCTTTGACGTCACCGCTCATGCTAAAAACAATGGCGCTAAATGCGGCAAAACTTACAAGTTACCGGTAATCAGCGAATTACCTCAGATTTTAAGCCCTTGCTAAAACATGAGTGAGAAAGCTGGACCAAGCAAGAAGGCAAAAATGTATCACTTTCATACGGAATGGGAGGTGGACTTTTTTTTCACCATGTCATTTTCAAAGTGTGTTTGCCTCATCTGCCATTCTATTCGGCTCCACTTATTTATGCGAGTCAGCCTTTTCCTACATGAAAATCATTAAGTCCAAATACCGTTCCACCATGACCAGGGGTCTGCAACCTTTTATTCACTAGATTAAATGTGTTCAGAGCTACAAAACTCACCGCAGTTGTCATTATCAACTGGTGGCCCAGGGCCCACTTTAAGTTTGTTAGAGGAGGTTTTCTGGCCAGTAGGCGTTAAGTTATAAAACAAAAAACATCTAATGATTGTTAACATTTGATATTTTTCCATTTTGAGATAAAAGAAAAGACTGGATTCCATCCATCCATTATCTTTACTTGCTTTTTACTTCTGGGTTGTGGGGGATCACTGGTGCTCATATCCAGGTTGCAAGTCTATCACAGAAGGCTGGATTCTTGTAAAAGAAAATTTATATATTTTTTGTAAAACAAACAATGAACAGTTAAGGCTTATGTGTTGTTGTTTTAATTGTGGAGAAATTGAGTATCCTACTTTAAAGAAGAAGAAAAAAAGCATAGTTAAAGGAGTATAATTTACTCATGTATTTGTACTAGTGTCCACATACAGTATTTGCAAAGGAAATGACAGAAAAACAGCTAAAACTAGTCATTTTTTGTTGTGGGTACAACATCCTAAAAAATCAGTTTTGTTAGTTTTGGTCAAAGCTTGAAAGAGCCGCTGCGGAGGGACCAAAGAGCCACATGTGGCTCCAGAGCCGCAGGTTGCAGACCCCTGACCATGACTGATCAACATTTGGAAATGTGCTTGAGGCTGGCCGTCAGCAGCTACTGTCCGGACTATGCATCCCTGGCTGATTCAATTCAGTGAAAGTCATCAAAGTAAACTCAGGTAATTACAAAAAAAATTATTATTTATTATATGTGTTGTGCAATATTGGCTTATTCAGCTATGCAAGGTACATCAACATACATTGTACATAAAAACAATCCTTACCGGTAATACATTTGAAGATAGTTATATGTTTTGCATTTTTGTAGTGGGTAGATCATTTTGACTTGGTTGTTTTAGAAGTAGCTCGCATGTTGAAAAAAGTGTGAGCACCCCTGCCTTAGAAAGTGCGGAACAACAGAGACTAGCTCCCGTTAAGCCCGAGATACACTGAAGCGTCCTCCGTATACGCGCATATTTTGTGCGTATGTTTTCGCTTCTATACTTTCAGAAACTATCAGCTTTCAAACGCTCGCGTTCTCCTTGTTGTAATATGAGCAGCTGAGCACGGAGGGGACTCAACTGAGCTCGCTGATTGGTCACTTGCTGACACGCCTACTGAAATGATTGACAGATTTCAGTCAGCTCAAAGTGAAACCTCGAGAATGCATCATGAGCAGCTCGCTCAGACTTCTGCGGTGTTCTGATACGGTCTTTCTACTATATATGTTATAAAAAGTTCTCTCAGAAATAAAAATAATAACAGGGAGTGCTTTTCCTGCAGCACACAGCCCACCAGGGAATATTTAAAACATCGCGCACCCAGGTAGGACCTGAATTCATTCATTTCATTCATCGAGTGAACGGAGGAAGAAGCGGTTACTTGACTTTAGGCAAAAAAACAAAAGAAAAGGCCCGATCAGCGATAAAGAAGGGGAATTTATTTCATTTGTGTAACATACAAAACAGTCCGGCGCCGGGAAGTTTATGTCAGACACCGCGCATGCGCATCGCGTATGCGTAGTAAAAAAATACTTTTGCGCGTACATGCCCTGAGGGGCTACGCTTTTGCCACAGCGTACGTACGCTGCGTATAGGCGTATCGTGAGGACGCTCGAGTGTATCTCTCCCTTTAGCGGTCCTCCAGCAGACCCCGAGCAACTGGGACCCCAGAGCAGCTAGGTGGTGATATGGAGAAAGCATAGTGCCAAAGCTAAGCCCCCAGTTCACCACAGACTCGTTCACATTTCTAATCGATTTTCCTCGTTACTGTATATACTTTTTGTTATATCACAGAATTTGCTTTTATCTTTTATTTGCACCTTTATGCGGAAGCAAGTTCCTAGTCTGTGAATCCTGTTAATTTACAATGGCAATAACAAACCAAATCTGAATTTATCATTATTGTCAGAATGCTCTGAAATAGCACAATACAGTATGTTCGAGCCATATCGCCCAATCCTAGTACCTCGCATGCCAGGCAGCAGGAAAGGTAGGATCTCTGGCTGTGCCAAAACCTGGTGGCATAAACTACAATGACTTCTTACATTTTAAAAATAATGCATTATTGAAATAACCCTTTTGTCAAGTATACTGACACTATAGTTTTCAAAGTGGGCAGCTGACTTGGGACTGGTAAGTCACAGGTTTGATTTTCCACCATGCCCATGTGTTAGCAGCTACCTGCTGCTCTACTCGGGTGCATCTCATGTGTAATGAGCTAAATGCAGCACAAATGTAGCCATGAATTGGGAACATAGAATGAAGATGATACAAAGCACTTTCATGTTGTGCTTAGGGTAAACGGAAACCAAGCTAGTGTTTGAAAACCTTTTCACTCTGGAAGTGGATTTCCAAAAAGGAAACAAACAGTTTGGGGGCTCCTACAATGCTGTTTCATGCATTGCAAATTCACCAAACACCATTACTGTGTGAACTAATATCACATTTAATCCAAGGTTTAATAATATTACAAATAAAAACCAGTTCAAAATGTAATAAGAATAAACCTCTCAAAGAAAGAGCATGCATCAGGGTACTCTTAAAGAAAAGTTTTAGCACAGCGCTCAACGGTACGCAACAGGCTTATCAAAAAATTTAAATATAGAGCAAATTTACACACATCCGCCCCATGTGGAATCGGTGCATCTCTGAAGTTATTTTACTGAACTTTGATTTTAACTAAAAACCGCAAAGTTGTAACTACAGAACCTGAGAGATCAATACCGCCAGCGAACTTGCAAGTGAAAATAATGATTGTTTTTTTCACTTGATAAAAAAAATAACCAAACAATGTTTAAAAACTAAGGAAAGATGAGGAGCGTTTGTGCATATGCTCCATGTACAATCGTGATTATTTTTCTGTGCCATAACAGTAGTTCTACATCTAATTACCTAAAAATGCTGAAATCTAATCAACAAGACTTAAGAGAACAGATGTCTAGGTCAGTCCAGCACACACCTATAAACGATCTCCATGCTGCGCCTGTGCCCATCAGATGTTACTAATGCATTTATTTTTGTTAAATTTAGAGTCTATACAATCACCCTGCACTAAAAGCATCTTGAATGTTCAGTTACAATGATGATAATGTTGTTGGAGCAAAGTAAAGCCGTACTTCAGGTCTCAGACTTATCACTCCCATCCAGAGATCCATGTGTTTGAGTGCCTCGTGTAAACAAACAACACTTTAAAATGGAAACACAAGATATATCATATTAGAGAAAAAGGTAAATGCTGATATTTAAATCTACCCTCCGGCCATAAAGTGCCTGTCCAGCTCACAACAGACAGGGCTTGCATTCTACGACACAGAGGAAGTATTTAAAGTGAGCAGAGCAGCAGGTTGGTCTACAGCTGTCTGATGATTTAGTGCAGGATGACCGTGTTGCATTGATTATTAGTTAACTTAAGAGGGCATGGCTTGAATTAGAAACAAATCAGGTGGGCAGCAGATCTGACTTTCAACGAGCAACAAGCCTTCCCAAGAGAATCGCTGGTGTTCTCCCATCGTGCTGTGGGCCAGCTGGCCTCCACGACTACAAGCAGCCGGGAGTGTCTCCAACAAAAACAAAATATTGATATTCCCAAAATGGGATACATTACCATTTCGTTGCCAAGCAGGCTTGCAGGTGAAGATCCCAACCCCGTCTGACTCTCATAGCTGAGCTGAGTCATTGAGAACTGCTGGGTCGTTCCTCCAAAGGACGCATCTGATAGAAAAAAAATTAAAAAATTACATTACGGCTGCTAAAAGACTGAGCTGTCCATTAAACACCACCACCTCTCAGGTTTTAAACCAGGGGGTCACCAACGCGGTGCTAGCGGGCACCTGGTCGCCCGCAGGGATCTCGATTAGTCCGCCGAGCATGTTCTAAAAATAGCACTCATCATCAAAGTGCACCACGTAAAAATCGTCATATTTTTTTAATTTAAGAAATAACATTAGAAAATTTGTTTGTATAAAACAAGTAGCCCTTCGGGTCTCTGTCCCACTGAAGTAGCGGTCAAGTCTCAAAAAAGTTGGTGACACGTTTTAGACCATGGTCATCAGACTTATGTCGAGAAATGACGACAGAGTTGTGACAGTTTTATTCAAACTTAAAAAATATGTTTTCCCCACCATTATCCAAGGATAAGATGAGAACATTATTTATCCCCCGGAAATCGTTAAAAAAGGAGGGTGCTCTGCATGGTAACAGAACAGAGCACCTATCACCTATGTTACTGTTTTTTACATTTTATTGTTGGATGTAACTAGGACGCTGTATACATAATTTCACTCCACATGTACCACATATGGTGCAAACGACAAAGAATATACAGTATGTATATTTTCATTCATTCAAACGAATCATAACTATGGACTTCATAACCCTAACCCTTCAACACAACTGATAACATTTCTTCAAAAAGACAGGCTTTAGGCGAGCCGATTTGCCCTGTTGGCATGCACTCAGCTAGAAGTGTAAATCTCGAAGTGTAAATGTCTGTGATGGTGGGGAGACTGACCCAAACAGACTTCTGTGCAACCTTCACCACTCTCTGCAAAGCTTTTCTTTCTGCAGCTGTGCAGCCTCCATGCCACATATTGATGCTGGAGCACAGGATGCTCTCCACTGCACACCTGTAGAAGGAGGTGAGGACTGGGCTACTCAGACCAGCTCGTCTCAGACGTCTGAGGAAGTAGAGTCTCTGATGACCTTTCTTGATCAGGCTGGTGGTGTTGTTGGTCCAGCTGAGATTATCATTCAAGTGTACACCCAAGTACTTGTAGCTGGAGACCACTTCCACCACAGATCCACCTATGTTCAGTGAGGTGTGTGTTTGTTTGTTCCTTCTGAAGTCCACAATCATCTCCTTTGTCTTCTTCACATTCATGTGAAGGTTATTCTCTTTGCACCAGCTCTCCAGATGTTCCACCTCCTGCCTGTAGCTGGACTCATTGTTTGTGATGCATCCCACCACCGCTGTGTCATCTGCAAACTTTACAATATGACAACCTGGTTGGGTAGCTGCACAATCATATGTGAGCAGAGTGAACAGAAGGGGGCTCAACACACATCCTTGAAGAGAGCCAGTGCTGAGGGTAATGGTGGAGGAGAAGTTGTGGATCCTCACTGACTGTGGTCTGTTTGTTAAAAAGTCTAGTACCCAGTTACAAACGGAGGGGCTTATGGTACATCCAGACCGAACGCGATTTCAACTGCAGGAACGTCCAGTTTACATGCAAAGTCAATGGGGGACGCACCTCCATGCGCCTCCTGGCGTCTTGTGTCACGTCGCGTGCGTGTTGAGCGTGCTGGAGAGCGATTTCCGTGCACGTGAACCCGCGTCAACCTCCAAAGCACGCCTCCAACATGCTGAAGATTTCGCCGTTCAAACTTTCAAACGCCGCTCAAACTCTACCCGATTGGTTGGTGTGTCAACCAATCAGGGAGAGTCGGGGGAGAAGAGAGGGGGTCAGGGGGAGAGTCCCTATGTGACGCGGAAACCAGTGACGCGGAAACCATTGCGCATGTGACGTATTGTTTGTGGAACACAGAAAAAACCCGCGGAGTCATGGAATATGGAAGAGAAACTCATTGTAGCTGTGTGTTCGCGACAATTCCTTCACGACCAGTCAAGTCTGCTCCACAGAGACAGAAATAAAGAGCTCCTCGCCTCGCGGAGTGCATTGACGACTCGGTACACCGGTAAGCTCCTCCCACACACCCCGCAGCAGCAGGGTTGCCAGTTAAACATGAATTTTATTTTATTTATTTATTTTTTTACCCCTTTTCAGTGCAAATGTTCACTAAACTCAACACACTATTAATCTTATCAGACCCTCACGCAGCAAATATGACAGTTTGGGTAAAAAAAATAAAAAATAAGCAACAGTACTAGATGATTCATTAATTCTTATCTGGCAACCCTGCGCAGCAGTTTTCGCAGCAGTTTCGCTTCTGGCTTTTTAGTCTGGACACAAAGTGCGTAGTCTGGACACAAAGTGCGTCCACTTGCGTGCGTGAGGAGCGTTTTGGAGGTAGAAAATCGGTTCGGTGTGAATCCACCATTAGTCCAAGTGTGGATAGTTTGTCCATCAGTTTGGGGGATCATGGTGTTGAAGGCAGACGTGAAGTCCACAAAGAGTAGACGGACGTATGAGTCCTTCTGATCCAGGTGGGTGAGAGCAATGTGGACCACGGACGAGATGGCGTCCTCTGTTGATCGGTTCTCATGGTATGCATACTGATGAGGGTCCTCGTTGATGTTGACGGTTGTTTTGATGTGGGTCATGACCAGTTTTTCGAAGCATTTTGCAACTATCAGGGTGAGGGCCACCGGCCGATAGTCATGCAGACCAGTCACTGTGGAGCTTTTTGGGACTGGGATGATGGTGGCGGTCTTCAGGCAGGTGGGGACTGTCTCCAGAGCAAGTGAGGGGGTGTTCCTCCCAACCACACCCATCCAGGTCTCACTGTTAATGCCAACGTGAGCGCTGAAGTCCCCCAGAACAAGTGAATCCCCAGGAGGTGCACTCTCCAGTACCCCCTCCAAGGACTCCAAAAAGGATGGGTAATCTGAGCTGCCGTTTGGCGCATAAGCAAAAACAACAGTCAGAGCCCATACCCCCACACATAGGCAGAGGGAGGCTACCCTCTCGTTTACTGGGGTGAACCCCAATGTACAGGCACCTCCTCTCACCAAGGCCAACTCCAGAATGGAAGAATGTCCAAGCCCTCTCAAGGAAACTGGTTCCAGAGCCAGAGCCATGCGAGCCCATGGGAAGGGGGACCCACGTCTCCTCTTCGAGCTCTGCCCGGCCAGGCTTCTGGGTAAAAGCCCGTCCACTAGGGACTCGCCAGCATATCCTACCTCCAGAGAGGGGACCCGATGACCCACGTCCAGGCGATGGAACACTTCCATCCATCTTTTTCATCATAAGGGGTCTCTGGGCTGCACTTTGTTTATTCCCTCACCTTGGACCTGTCTTCCTTGGGTGACCCTTATAGGGGCATGAAGCCCCTGACAGCATAGCTCCTACAGGGTATATGCAGAAATTCTAGAGTTGAGTTTAATACCTTTTAATACCTTTTTAATACCATCAAAATATTTTCTAATACCATCACGGCACCGAGCTGTAACCGTAGCGGCAACCTGTTGCATTTCAGTTCCATGCAACTAATTGTAAAGTGATAAGATTACTGTCATTTTCTTCCTAAACTTTGGTAGTAAATGTAGTTTTATAACAATTACTGGATACAGTACATCAATTTGCTTCTTGTCTCAATAAAAGCACTGACCTACTTGTTATTTAAATCTAACCCAAGAGAAAAAGTTTAATTGTTCCCACACACAGCATATCTCTAATGGCAAACAAAAAACTGTAAACTTGAAAACAGAACAGTTTAGTTAAAATAATTCAACACTGAACACATGCATAATTCAAAAAGAGGGAGAAAAATAATAACTACTGTATTTTTCATCCTGTAAGTTGCAGTTTTTTTTGCATAATTTACATGCCTTGCAACTTATAGGACGAAGTGACAGATTTATAGATTCCCCCCCCCCATATTTATAAACCATTTGATTGAAATATGACCATTTCCATTCATTCTGACTGAAAAAAAAAAAACCCGATGGCCCCATAGTAGTAAAAGGGTATGGCATGCTGTTGGCTGTTGTATCATGTAATAGGAAAACGTGCCTTTAATGACAAATTAAAAAAAGTTCAAGACAAAAACAACTGGACTTTATTTATTATACTATTTATTATACTATTATACTATACTTTGTTTTTTTTTATTGCACTTTTTAGAATTCACCATGTCCTGGATGACTGAGAATCTTCACTAGCTATTAATGACCCAATCGGCCTGCCATACCCTCCCCACCTCTCTGCTCACTGCTTCAATCCAACAGCCAGATGCACCGCCCCGGCGAAATGCAGCTAATTTGACCATTAAAGTGCATTTATTAAGAAAATGATAGACAGAAACACACCTCTGCTATAATTTCGAGCTAACAAACAATTGTTTAGGTATTTTTCTTGTTAAATGACGGCGAAACGAGCCGCGCTCCTTTTTCCTGTTTTCACCGCTGAGCGATCACGGTGCACAGGCAGCGACACTTTTTTTTAAAAAATAAAGCCGATTGAACCATTAAAGTACATTTATTAAGAAAACGTTAGACTGAGACACACCTTTTGCTCTAATTTCGAGCTAACAAACAATTGTTTAGGTAAATTTCTTGTTAAATGTCGGAGGATAAAGCCGCGCTCCTCTTTCCTGTTTCTTTTTACAGACATGATCAGCCTCGGCCAGCTGTAGGTGCGCGCGCACACTGACTGACGATATGACGTCTTTGTTTTCGCTAAGGTCCTACTTGGAACATAAAATTAGAAAAGATAAATAAATTCACAGACCTTTTTTTAGACGCCAGAAAGGGAAAAATATAGTTGTGTAGGTTTTAAAAAATTTAATACCTCGTTAGATGACGTTTATTACTTTTTAATACTTTTTAATGGCCTTAATTTGTGTTAATTTCATTTACTACCTTTTACTACCTTTTACAACCCAGCGGATACCCTGTCCTAGGATCATTGGGCCTAAAGGGCCAGGCAGAGCTCCGCGTTGGTCCTCAAATTTTACGACCGCTCACGCGCGCACGTTGTCTCACAATAAACTGCCCGGGGGCCGGACTGTTTTGTATGAGACACAAATGTATTAAATTCCTCTTCTTCATCGCTGATCTGAACTTTTCTTTTGTTTTTTTGCCAAAAGTCAAGTGATCGCTTGAAGCGGTCACCATTCGCTTCCTCCTCCGATGAGGAGGAATGAATGAATGAACTTGTCACGAGCAAATTAAACTCATGTCCAACGTGGCTGCGCGATGTTCTAAATATTTCCTGGTGTGCTGGTCTGCTGTGTGGGCTGAAGGACCAGCGCTCCCTGTTTTAATTTTATTTTTTAGAACTTTTTATTAACATATAAACACAGAACA
Source organism: Garcialebias charrua (assembly GCA_038048925.1). NCBI lineage: Eukaryota > Metazoa > Chordata > Actinopteri > Cyprinodontiformes > Rivulidae > Garcialebias > Garcialebias charrua. Next base: position 16,900 of record JBBPBX010025149.1, on the reverse strand, counting down.
AAGCTGCGCAGCCCTCTGCCTTTTTGTCACCCACCCGACCTGTCAATGAACTCAGTAGGCGTGTCAGCAAATGACCAATCAGCGACCTCAATTTGTCCCGTAGGTAAACGCTCCGCCCTGCTTCTGCTCAAATAACGTCAAGTATTTGGAGCAAAAACGCTGGAGCTTCACGCTGCTTCACGCTGAGCTCTGTTGTGAACTGCGCGCGCGCGTGGCGCTTGGCAAAACGCACAGCTCTGCCTCGGCCTTAAATAAGTACAGTGTACATGCATGAACGAGCCACCATGAAGGAAAGATTATTGTACGCAGCTACACTTGAAGACTCATCAGTCCTGGACGGACTTACCAGCTTGAAAATACTATCTAGCGCAGTGGTCCCCAAACTGCGGCCCTCCTCCACATTTGGTCCGGCCCCCAGAACAATACCAGAGAACATTTAGATTTTTTTTCATATATGTATTTGTATTTGATAATAAAGTTGGACGTTTGCAATAAAATGTTCGTTAGTTATGAACTATTTTGAACTATTGTTCCACATTTAATTTATTGTGTCAACGTTTGGGGAAAAACCCTGACATATCCAAAACGCGACATTCCATTCTGTGCCCATCTGGCAACCCCCAGAAAAAAAATCCTAAACCCGCCCCTCTCAAAGACAGAACGGAATAATGGTGAAAAGATTAGGTAAGAGAAAATTGATTCAGAATGAAGGGCATTTAAGCTGCAGTGGACAAAAATCTGTGGAGACACTATGAATCCTGTCACAAAGACAAGTATGATAGCTTGCGTGGCCTAACATGCTAACGCGGAAGGGCTAACGCTAATGCGCGCAGCCTTTTGGATGGACACAGTGGAGAAACGGCTCCCAGTAAGTTATTCACTACTAATTAACTATTTATTATTGTTCCAACATCTGTGAAGAACCCAGAGAGGGTTATTTGATTGTGCTTTCTGGAAAACAATACATTTTTACATTTAGTCACTCCTGCAATCGTCACACTTTTTCCTGTCACAAACTGACTCCGGCCCCCAACCAGAGAAGGGAAAAGTTATGTGGCCCTCACAGGAAAAAGTTTGGGGACCCCTGATCTAGCGTATCCATCTAAAAAAACGAGATATGATTGTTGTGTAAAATAAATCTGGCCGGCTCTGAGGCTTGCTCTTGTCCTAGCTCTGCTGAAATTCAAATTCAAGCTCTGTTTTTATTGGCTGATTCAAATTCAAGCTCTGTTTTTATTGGCTGGTTACAAAATCTGCTTTTATTGGCTGGTTAACGGTGGGTCACTGTGGCTTTTTAGAAATGCTTTTAGAGAAGCAAGGGGACAATAGTTTTTTTCAGAGATTACTTGTCTAAAATCAGTATGTCAGGAGGTAGTGACAGAGTGAAGAAATATGTTAAAAATATGTTGTTAGAAAAGTTACATACTGAACCTTTAAACACCGAAGAGTATTATTTATGGATTTTTTCCCATATTTTTAGACCCATTTTTCGCTCTGATTCTTCGTTTTTCATTTTTGGCAAAAATGGTGCAGTACCAGTTTCAGCCGCTATATGGGCGGTGTAGGCAGCAGAGGACTCAGAGAGCGAAGAGGAAGAGGAGGGCCACTTCCAGACGTTTCTAGCTCATGTGTCCGAAAACAGCCTCCTCTGGTCGGACTGACTCTGTCGCTGCCCGCCCCTTGCTCTGGGTGTAGCTGCTATTAGCTGTGAGGTTCGCTGTTTTTGTTTGCAAGATACCACTCATAAACCACACCGCGGATTTTTAAATCCAGCTGATTTCACATTTGGTTCAGCTCAGGAGCCCGTCTGCTATAGTCAGGTAAGAAATATATTTTTTAAGCGTTTATTTAGCTAAATTTAAAGAAACAAAGCGTCCGGTCCGAACCGCCTGCCTAAAATTCGGCAAACTTTTTTTTTTAATCCAGCTGATTTGAACATTTCGTTAAGCTCAGAAGCACGTCTGCTATAAAGTCAGCTAAGAAATATATTTTTTCTCGCAAAGAAATAATTGTTTTACCGTGTTTCCTTGTGAAGATCTTCGTACTCGCTTGCTTCTGTCGCCGCCATCTTGATTAGGGCAAATGAGGCGCTGACGCGTCGCGTGGTGATGACGCGTATTAAACACCGAAGCGTATTGTTTACGTTTTTTTCTTGTTTATTGTTAATAATTGGACAAAGCGTATTAAACATCGGTGCATATTTTACACCGGAGAATACGGTACCGTACTGTTCTTTTTTATATGATCCAATTAAAAATAAAATAAATAAATAAAACTTACCCTCCATGCCCACATTTCCACTGGTGTGCATTCTCAATTCCCTCTGCAAAACAAAGACAAGTTGTTAGGTCACTTCACAAAAATAGTTACGGTATACTCTATTTTGACAATGTATGGAGTCTGGTGTTGAAATGAACTTACATCCATGAAGTTGCCCATCCTGTAACTCTCTTCACGCTGGCGGCGTAGCTGTTCCTCCATTTCCCTCTTTCGAAGCATCTCCTCTTCCCGTATGCGCCGTTCTTCCTCTTGCCTGTTTAATTGTTTTTACATTATGCCATTTTCTACTGATGTCTAACAAATCAAATTTCACTACATTGCAAAAGTAGTGACAACTTCCTAACATTGATTTTAAGTTTTTTTAAGTTTCCACAGTTTTCTTAGGCTACGTTCACACTGCAGGTCTTAATGCTCAATTCCGATTTTTTTTAAATCCGATTTTTTTCTTTCTTGACGTGACACGCAGTCTGCGAGTTGCTTGTTTGGGCTTGTTTTCATGGGGCTGGTTGCTTGTTTTTGTCGTTGAGATCTGTCAACACTGCTGACGCAACACCCTGTGTTTGAGGAAGTAAACATGGACGCGCGCGACAGTTTTCAGTGTTTTGAATTTGTTGTCCAATCAGGGAAAGCTAAACATCCAAATGATTAAAGGCAAAAGAAAACTGAGAAGAAAGCGAGTGGTGTGTGACGTCAGTCTCACATCACTGCAAGTACAGAGAGCTTGCCCCCCCCAGCCCCCACCCCACTCTGAGCTGCCGGCCGCTACTGCTGTCCCCGCTGTATGTACAAACACGCGCGGGCTCAATTAAATGAGCCGCACAGTTCTGAAAAAGTCAGATGTAAGTCACATGAGCGTTCAGACTGTAGTCACTCTGAAAACATCAGATATATATACGATTTAAAACCACATACTGAAACGGCCTGGGTCGGATTTGAAAACATTGGATTTATCGCGTTCAGACTGTCATAAAAAAAAATCGGATATGGGTCAGATGGGGCAAAAAATTCGGATTTGGGTTGGATTTTCCTGGAGTGTGAACGTAGCCTCAAGCCCCCAGTATAGCTCTGCGTTTGGGGCACAAGCAGTTTTTTCTGCGTTTGAGCGCTGCGGCACAAGCCTTTGAACGCGGGCGTGAACGCGCCAAGCTCAAATTTTACGACCTCTTACGCGCGCGCGTTGTCTCACAATAAACTGCCCGGCGGCGGACTTATTGTATGAGACACAAATGTATTAAATTCCTCTTCTTCATTGCTGATCTGGACTTTTCTTTTGGTTTTTTTTGCAAAAAGTCAAGTGATCGCTTGAATCGGTCACCATTTGCTGAATGAATTTGTCACGAGCGAACTAAAGTCATGTCCAACGTGGATGCGCCAGGTTCTAAATATTTCCTGGTGGGCTGCAGGACCAGCGCTCCCTGTTTTTATTTTATTTTTTAGAACGTTTTATTAACATATAAACACAGAAAATCGCTGCGCAGCCCTCTGCCTTTTTTTCTCCCACCCGACATTTCAATCAATTCTGTCAGCAAATGACCAATCAGCGACCTCAGTTTGTCCCGTAGGTAAACGCTCCGCCCTGCTGCTGCTCAAATTATGTCAAGAATTTGGAGCTTCACGCTGGAGCGTCACGCTGAGCTATACTGTGAACTGCCTGCGCGCTGCACGCGCGCGTTGAGCGGCGTGCTGCACCACGAACAGCTATACTGGAGCCTTTAGATTTGACTTTTTGCTCAGCAGTCTTTAAACCAGTTGAGCAGTGAAACATAACACCTACAGAAACTGGGATGTTTGACATCCTAAAATTGTAAAGCTTTAAGTCAAATTTTCATCTTGAGAAATTTTGACACTAAATCTGCCATCTGCATGTGTATGCGAGTGTGAGCATGCTGCAGTAACAGTGGTTTTTGTTTAATGTTCATACCGTATTCGTCTGTGTATAATACGCAGTTTTTTGCTCATTTGAATGTCCTGCATATTATACACCGAAGCCATATTTTTAGACCCATTTTTCGCTCCGATATCGCCGTTTTTCATTTTGGGCAAAAAATGGTGCAGTACCACTTTTGCCCGCTAGGGAGACACTTTCAGACCGTTTCTAGCTCGTGTCCGAAAAAAGCCTCATCTGGTCGGACTGTCGCTGCCCGCCCCCTGCTCTGGATGTAGCTGCATTTAGCTGTGAGGTTCGCCGTTTTTGTCAGCAAGATAACTCAGACCATACAGCGGATTTTTAAATCCAGCTGATTTGAACATTTCGTTAGTTTGGTTAAGCTCAGGAGCCCGTTTGCTATGAAGTCAGCTAAGAAATATTTTTTAAGCGTTTATTTAGCTAAATTTAAAGAAAGAAAGAATCCGGTCCAACCCGCCTGCATACAAATAATTCGGCGAACTACTTTTTTAAATCCAGCTGATTTTAACATTTTGTTAGTTTTGTTAAGCTCAGGAGCCCATTTGCTATAGTCAGCTAAGAAATATTTTTTCTCGCAAAGAAATACAGGTAGTCCCCGACTTACGAGCGCTCTGACCTACGAGGTTCCGGACTTACGAGCTGGCGAATTTTTGGAAAAAACGCAAAAAATACCGAGTTTTTCTGTGTTTTTTCACCACAGTTCGTTAGCTAAACATGTGGACACACGTTTCCGATCATTTTTATGCACTCCTAAGCAGTTTTTCGATGAAAAACGAGTGTTTGTAGTCGCGCTAGCAAAACCGTTCCAACTTACGAGCGAAATTCCGGACTTACGAGACACGTGGCGGCCGTTCCGAATTACGAGATTTCCGTGTTACGAGCAACTCGTTGTAACGGAACTCGCTCGTAAGTCGGGGACTACCTGTAATAGTTTTTACCGTGTTTTGTTGTAAATTCCTTCGGTGCTCGCCCGCTTCTGTGGCCGCCATTTTAAAGGACAACACCCACCATGACACTAACAATTCACCATATTGTACAATTACTGTAATTTATTATTAGGTCTATTTTCATTTTTGCATTTGGGCCAGGCGAGGGTTAAAAAAAAAAAAAAACCCACTCCCGAATGAATCCGGAAACCTGGCCGAAGAGTCCCGAAGGGTCATGCCTTTTGTTACATCGATCTCCACCCAGAAGGCAGAAGGTAGGAGTGAGTTTCCATGGAGGTTTATGAGAGAGAGTGGTAGTTAAAACTGCATATTTCCTGCATATTTCCTGGTGCATTTGTGTGTATATGGACCAGCGCTCTGATTTTATTTATTATTTATTTTATAACACCGCTGCGGACCTTTTGCTGCTCTCATTCATTCTGCCCCTGAGGAGCGAGCCGCGCGGTCTCTGGCTCCTCGTTCCGCTGGTCACCTTTGAAGTTCCTCGTGCCGGTGTAATTTGCTCCCTCGAGTGTATGTATCTGCTCTTATCTCTCGTCAGCCTTGTTGCGCAGCACGGGTCGGGAAGCACGCGCGCGCGCAGAGCTCAGCTGAGCGGCTGGCTGCCTTTCTGGTCACGGGGGGAGAGAATAAAAAGTCGATGCGGAAATGAATGAATTTGTCGCGATCAAACGAATTAAACTAGTATGTCTAAGTGGATGCTCGCTCAGAATATGAGTGAGCGACAGCAGGATTAATCAACAGGCAGCTTTAGGGAATATTTAAAAATGCTTCCTTTTTCTTTTCCTCTGCTCGCCTGTAACTCCAAGGCGTCACTTTGGTGACGTGAATGCCCTTGTGAATGCCCATATATGGAGAGGGGCAGATTTTCCCGGAGCTGCATGCTAAAATCTGCTATAAATCATGAAATAACACATTTAGTGTTATTTCTCCACAATATAAGTAAACGCTCCTGTATTATTTTTAAATAAACTAATAAATATTAATGGCGATGCAATTTGAAAACATGGTGGGTGTTGGGCTTTAAATGAGGCGCTGACGCGTCGCGTAGACGCATAATAGATGCGTATTTAACACCGAAGCGTATTATGTACGGTTTTTTTCCAATAATTGGACAAAGCGTATTATACACAGGAGCGTATTTTACAATGACGAATACGGAAACTTAGCATTGAATAAAATGTGAATGACACCAAATAAATTCAAGTACCTCAGCTGCATTTCCTTCCTCTTCTGCATCTCTTGAGTGTGAATCTCCTCCATGCGCCTCAGTTCTTCTTGTCGCCTCAGCAGTTCTGCAAGAAAAACAATACTGCAATTTTTCAAGTTTTAAACACAGAACCCGATGAAAGTATACTCACAATGCAAATGTATGAAAAACAATGATATTCTGAAAATGCCATAAGGATTTTAGTATCAAATGCTGGAGCTGTAATTAAATGGTGCCACTAAAACTTACCCTGTCGGAGCATATTAGCCTGGTGCTCGTGGTAAGCATCTTCCATTTCACTGTCCAGCTTCTCCTGGGCCTCACGCATATTCTTCTCCACCTGCTCCCTCTGCTGCTTCTCCATTTCATCTAGGGACTTCCAGCGTTTGGAATACTCAAACTCAAAAGTCCCGGGACGAGCAAAGCGAGGTGGTTGCTCACGTTCTCTATAGACACACAGATCAACATAATAGCAGTAAGTTTGGGTGAACAGAACAGTTCAAACTTTGCCGTTCATGACTATACAAGCAACATGCTTACGCTTGGAATTTATGATTCTTCGGTGCCATTTTTTCTGGAAAACCATCCTCACAGTCAAACTGCTCCAGAGGCTCAACAATTACAGGACGAGGAGCCCTTAAAAAGGATTGGACAAAAATAGATGAGTCTAAACAATGGGTGTTTTGTTGTCACAGCATGAGTCCATGTGCCCTAGGCGAAAGCTTACGCTGTGAGGAGGAAGACTCCATCGTTGCAACGATCCAGGGCCTTTTTGGCAGCTACTCTTGAACCAAACTCAACAATACCCTTGCCTGTGGAGCGCCCACGATCATCAACAACAACAACAGCCCTCTCTATCACCCCGAACTGTGAGAAAGCTTCCTCTAGGAGCTCGTTGGAAACATATGGAGACAGGTTCTTCACGGACAGAGCAGCAGAGTGTGTGGCAAATCGAACACGCAAAGGTCTGCCTCGCATTGGTGTGTCGTCCATCTCGGTTTTTGCAATTTCTGCTAGTGCTCGAGACTCCTGAAAGAGAAATTAAATGTTGCTATGAGAGAGATCTTGCATATTTATCAAACCAAACCGCACCAAAAGTACAAAAAAAATTTAAGCAGGTTGTGTCGTACCA
>JBBPBX010025148.1:13790-39126 GCA_038048925.1 Garcialebias charrua | reverse complement strand
GTTTGTTCACCGTTCCACCCAAGACACAAACTGTCTCAAAAGGCTGACACAACAAATCCGGTTCTTATTCATTCTAGTGAGGTTTGGTCAAAAGTCCATAGAATGTTAGAGCTTCCACATCAGGTACAGACATATGCATCCCTCTGGAATAATCCTACTATATCTATTGGTAAACAACCTGTGTTTTGGGGGCAGTGGCATTCGCGTGGCATACATACCATTGGTGATTTGTATAAAGATGGACAATTTATGTCCTATGAGGAGTTGACTCGTACATTTGAACTGGAAGGCAGAGCAAACCTATGGAAATATTTACAGATGAGACACTGTGTGACCTCCAAAATCAAAGACAGTGTGGAAAATAAGATTTTAGATTTTATTAGGTTGCCACGTGATCGCCACACGACCTCTCGGTTTTATAAACTCTTAAGTAGTAGTTTGAGTGGTGAATCATTGAATATCAAACTTATTTGGGAAAGAGATTTGAAAATCGAGTACACAAAGGAAGAATGGCTGGAGGTGTAATGATTCACAATGGGGACCCGGAAATTCAACCACAACACAGGAGTGAACGAAAAAAGTTTATTATCTGCCACTTGTCAGAAAAAGGGGAACGTCCGCTGAGACTCTGCAGAGTTTAATCACAGTTGGTGATGCAAAGGCTGCACTGACGTCAGAGGGAGGGGGGGTCGGAGGTGCAGCAGGGTCACGTGACACGTGAGCACGGCTCCTCTTCTGCTTGAGTGCGGCTTGGTTCCAATAATTAACAACAGCTCCAAGAGTCCAGATCGTGGTCAAGATACAGGCGTGGGTCATACACAGAGAGACAAAGAGGCAGTACTTATCCGTGGGGTTTCAGCGAGAGTCGGTGTCAGTAGGCAGAGCGAGAGTCGAGGTCCAGATATCCGATGGGCAGAAATAATCCGTTGAGGGCAAGGCAGAGGGGAGAATCCGTGAACATGAAGAGTGTCAAAACACAGGAAGGTCAGGAACAGAACGCTGGATTTCTTCAGGCGCAAGGCGATCAGACAATCTGGCAGGGAGGCAGAGTCTGGAGTGCGTTTAAAAAGAGCAGCAGACAGGTGCGCTGAATCACGCTGATGAGGAGAGGAGACAGGACAACCCCAAAAACACAGCATGACTTGACATGAACGTGAATCATGAACGTGAATCATTACAATGCCCCCTCCTCAAGGTCCAGCTCCAGATGGACCACCAGGCTGATCGGGATGGGCACGATGAAAGTCCCTGATGAGAGTCTTATCAAGGATATGTCGAGCAGGCACCCATGAGCGTTCTTCAGGTCCATATCCCTCCCAGTCAACGAGGTAGTGCATCCCCCTGCCCCATTTCCTGGACCGAAGGAGACGCCGCACAGTGTAGGCAGGACCACCCTGGATGAACCGGGCAGGCGGAGGGGGTCCAGAGGGGGGCGAGAGTCGGGACGTGGCAAGTGGCTTGATACGGGACACATGAAAGGTGGGGCAGACTCTAAGGGTCCGGGGTAGGTTGAGGCGAACTGCCACAGGGTTAATCACCTTAGATATAGGGAAGGGTCCAACGAAGCGAGGGGCGAGTTTGCGGCTCTCCACACGGAGTGGGAGGTCTCTGGTAGATAGCCACACTCTCTGTCCCTGCTGGTACGTGGGTGCAGGAGTACGCCGCCGGTTAGCAGACCTGGAATACACAGCAGAGGTTCTTTGTAGGGCTTTGCGTGCTTGTCGCCATATCCGTTGGCATCTTTGGGCAGCAGCAAAGGCAGAAGGGACCCTGGCTGTCCTTTCCTGACAGGAGAACACGGGCGGCTGGAACCCATAGACCGTGTAGAATGGGGACAAACCAGTGGCACAAGAGGGAAGAGAGTTGAGGGAGTACTCCACCCAAGGAAGGTTCTGTGACCACTTAGCAGGGTCCTGTTCGCACAGTAAACGGAGCTTAGTCTCCACCTCTTGGTTAATCCGTTCAGTCTGCCCATCAGTTTGGGGGTGAAAACCTGAGGACAGACTCACTTTGACACCCAATAGACTGCAGAACTCCCTCCAGAATTGTGAAACAAACTGGGGACCACGATCTGACACAATATCCACTGGGAGGCCGTGGAGCCGGAACACCTCCCGGGAGAGAATCTCTCCCAGTTCCTTTGATGATGGGAGTTTGACAAGGGGGACTAGGTGAGTCATCTTGGAAAAGCGGTCAACGATAGTAAGGATAACAGAAAAGGTCTTGGAGAGGGGCAAACCTGTAATGAAGTCCATGGATATGTGAGACCAAGGACGGTGAGGAATGGAAAGGGGTCGTAGGAGTCCAGCAGGCGGTCGGCGGGTAGACTTAGCTCGACTACAGACCCGACAAGCTGAAACAAACTCCTTGACATCAGCAAGCATGGACCTCCACCAGAAACGGTCTCGAACCACTGACAAGGTCTTGGTAATACCTGGGTGACAGAAAAGTCGAGAACTGTGGCAAAATGATAGTACCTCAGTGATGAGGTTGTCTGGGACAAAAAGACGATCCTTGGGACAGTCACTAGGCACAGTGTGTTGCCGATGGGCCTGCTTGACCTTTCCCTCCAGGTCCAGTCGAGTGACTGCCAATCGTGCAGACGCGGGAAGGATGTAGTCCATCACCTCAGTTCCCTCCTCCTCTAGGGTCTCATGGAGTCGAGAGAGGGCATCAGGTTTTATATTTTTGGAGCCGGGTCTGTAAGACAAGGCAAAATTGAAACGGCTAAAGAATAGAGCCCACCTGGCCTGTCTCGGGTTGAGCCTTTTGGCAGATCTCAGGTACTGAAGATTTTTATGGTCAGTCCACACAATAAAAGGTTCCTCAGCTCCTTCCAGCCAATGCCTCCATTCCTCCAGTGCAAGCTTCACCGCTAGGAGCTCTCGGTCTCCAACATCGTAATTTCTCTCGGCTGGAGAAAGGCTTCTGGAAAAAAAAGCACATGGGTGAGTCTTGTTATCCATGCCTCTTTGGCTGAGGACAGCTCCAATACCAGAACCTGATGCGTCAACCTCAAGAATGAATTGACGAGAGGGGTCAGGCGAGAGAAGGATGGGGGCAGCCGTGAATAATTTCTTAAGATGGGAAAAGGCTTGATCGGCCGATGGAGTCCAGCAAAAGGGTTTCTTAGAAGAGGTTAGTGCATGAAGGGGTGAAGCAACAGAGCTGTAATTCCTGATGAACCGGCGGTAAAAGTTTGCAAAACCTAGGAATCTTTGGAGCTGTTTAATGTTTTGTGGGGTGGGCCAACTTTGGATGGCCTCTACCTTACATGGATCCATGGAGATCTTGTTAGGAGAGATAGTGAAACCCAGAAAGGAAATAGTGGAGAGATGGAACTCACATTTCTCTGCCTTGATGAAGAGATTATTCTGCAGGAGTCGAAGAAGCACAGCTCGAACATGCTCTCTGTGAACAGCTTGGGTCTTGGAAAAAATCAAAATGTCATCCAGGTAAACAAAGACAAATCGTCCAATCATATCCCTAAGAACATCATTTACTAAGGTCTGAAACACTGCAGGTGCATTGGTAAGCCCAAAGGGCATCACCAAATACTCATAATGACCAGTAGGGGTGTTAAAAGCAGTCTTCCACTCATCTCCCTCCCTTATTCGAACTAAGTGATATGCATTTCTGAGATCAAGTTTAGTGAAGATTGTAGAACCCTGAATGGCTTCAAACGCAGTGTTCATGAGGGGAAGAGGATAACGGTTCTTTAATGTGATTTCATTGAGTCCTCTGTAATCAATACACGGCCTTAAGGACCCATCCTTCTTACCCACAAAAAAGAAGCCGGCACCTGCTGGAGAAGACGAAGGACGTATGATACCTGCCCTGAGCGAGTCATTGATATAATCCCTCATAGCTTGGTCCTCTGGTCCAGACAAAGAGTATAGACGACCCCTAGGGGGAAAAGTACCAGGAAGAAGGTCAATGGCACAGTCATAAGGTCTGTGAGGGGGAAGAGAGGTAGCACGATGTTTGTTGAACACCTCCTTGAGGTCGTGGTATTCGAGAGGTACCTTGGATAGGTCAGGGAAGGTTTCTTGGTTTGGGGTTGAGTCAGAAACATTAGCCCGTAATAGACAGGTGGAAAGGCATTCCGGAGACCAGCCTAGGACCTGCCCTTTAACCCAATCAATGTGTGGGTTATGCCTCTTTAACCATGAAGCCCCCAAAATAACTGGGATTTCAGGGGATCTGATTACTGAAAATGAAATAATTTCATGGTGATTGCCTGCAATGACCATCTTAACTGGAACAGTCTCATGGGTGATCTTATGAATAAGATGACCATCAATGGCTAAGACCTCCTGCTCTTTAACAGTCGGTTGAATCTGAATATTGTGTGCTTTAGCAAATTCTAAGTCCATAAATTCAGCATCAGCTCCTGAATCAACAAACACAGAGACTGTTCTTTCACTATTTTTATTTTTATTCAAGAGAGTGGCCTGTACTGACAACATGGAGGACTTGGTTCTCTGACTCAGTAGGAACCTCCTGCCTACTGAGCCTGGTCTTTTACTGGACATCGAGACAGCAAATGGCCCACTCCTCCACAATAGAAGCAAAGCCCATTTCTTTGTCTACGCTCCCTCTCTTGAGCAGATAACCGGGATCTTCCAATCTGCATGGGTTCTGTTACCTGGGATGAGACCACCTGAGGGGATGTTGATGCTGGTTGGGGACTGGGTCTAGACTCAGACACATTGTACAGAGGTCGGTTGGTGAAGTTCCTCTCTCGCCTCCGTTCTTGAATCCTCAAGTCAATCCTCGTGGCGAGAGATTCTAACTCCTCCAGGTCAGTGGGAGCATCTCGGGTGGAGAGTTCATCTTTGATCTCATCACTGAGCCCCTGGTGAAAAGCGTCGCAAAGAGCTTCATCATTCCATCTACAATCAGATGACAAGGTGTGAAAATCCACAATATACTCAGTCACCCTCCTTTTGCCCTGTTTCAGCCTGAATATGCCCCTTGCTGCTTCTCTCTGGGGCAGGATGGGGTCAAACACCCTGATGAGCTCCTTGGCAAAGTTTCTGACGTTGTAGCAAATCGGGGAGTCTCGCTGCCACTCTGCTGTTCCCCATAATTTAGGCTTGCCAGAAAGTAGAGAGATAATATAGGCGACCTTGGCCCGATCAGTAGGGAAGGAGGAAGGCTGTAATTCAAAGTGAATCTCGCATTGGGTGATAAAGGGTCGACATTGGTTTGGCTCACCTTTAAACATCTCGGGAGGCGTTAAGCGTGGTTCATGATTTGGGGAGGCTTGGCAACGAGGTGAGACCTCCATGTGCTGGGAAGGAGGTGTGGACGTAGCTGCGGAGGGTTTAGTTAATATATTCATCATTTCCTGCATATTTGTTTCCAATCTATTTATTGCAGTTTCAACTCCTGAACGCCACTCCTGTGTGTGTGACGGGTCCATTGTGGCCAGATTGTGCTGTAATGATTCACAATGGGGACCCGGAAATTCAACCACAACACAGGAGTGAACGAAAAAAGTTTATTATCTGCCACTTGTCAGAAAAAGGGGAACGTCCGCTGAGACTCTGCAGAGTTTAATCACAGTTGGTGATGCAAAGGCTGCACTGACGTCAGAGGGAGGGGGGGTCGGAGGTGCAGCAGGGTCACGTGACACGTGAGCACGGCTCCTCTTCTGCTTGAGTGCGGCTTGGTTCCAATAATTAACAACAGCTCCAAGAGTCCAGATCGTGGTCAAGATACAGGCGTGGGTCATACACAGAGAGACAAAGAGGCAGTACTTATCCGTGGGGTTTCAGCGAGAGTCGGTGTCAGTAGGCAGAGCGAGAGTCGAGGTCCAGATATCCGATGGGCAGAAATAATCCGTTGAGGGCAAGGCAGAGGGGAGAATCCGTGAACATGAAGAGTGTCAAAACACAGGAAGGTCAGGAACAGAACGCTGGATTTCTTCAGGCGCAAGGCGATCAGACAATCTGGCAGGGAGGCAGAGTCTGGAGTGCGTTTAAAAAGAGCAGCAGACAGGTGCGCTGAATCACGCTGATGAGGAGAGGAGACAGGACAACCCCAAAAACACAGCATGACTTGACATGAACGTGAATCATGAACGTGAATCATTACAGGAGGTTCTATCAGGGAGCGGTAAATATGTGAAAGAAGCCCGAAGTAAATTCATACAGTATAAAGTGTTGCATAGATATTATCATACTCCTACCAGATTGCACAGAATGAAACTAATGACGGACAATTTGTGTTGGAAATGTAAAAAAGAGGTGGGGACATATTTACACTGTTTTTGGGAATGTCCTCTGATTACGCCTTTTTGGACTGAAGTCTTGAAGGTTCTAAGTGCATGGTTTGGCTCAGAAGTTCCCCGGACCCCAGAACTGTGTTTACTGGGAGACAGATCCGGACATACCCAAAGGAACCCTTTCAGTTATTATGGTCGGTCTTGTGACAGCATCCAGGATCTTCTTAAAACATTGGAAGACCATAAAGCGCCCGGAAATCAGTGACTGGATTAAATCAATGACGGACGCAGCTTCTTATGAGCTCATGCTCAGTAGCTTGAAAGGGAACAGAGACAGAGATTGGGACAGTTTTTGGGACTCACTAAAAAGCGTTACAATGACCTAAAATTACACTGCTTTGTCTCATGTTTTTTTTTGTTGTCTTGTTTGATTGTTTGCTTCACACCAGTTACAGTAATTGCAGACAGGCTCTCTTTATTAAAAAAAAAGAAAAAAGTATCATATCACCTGTGGTCCACGGTTGTCTGGGAGGGGGGAACAGAGGGAGAGGGGTGCACCAGCCTTATGCTCTTTATTTTATTTTATTTTGTTTTTGTTTCTTCTTTTTAATATTTTTTGATGTTTTACTGTTTATTTTATGTACATGTTTCAAAAATTAATAAAAAACTTTAATTACAAAAAAAAGAACACTTTTACTCTTGAAACATCAACCAGACTACGTTACTTCAGTGGGTCAAAGGCGGACGTGAGAAGCTACAATCTAAACAGACTGACCTCTCCGGACTTCAAGGATCGATCCATTCTTGGTAGACCGTCAAAAGGTAACGAGTCGCTGATTGTTTACACACCGGACATACGGTACGTCCAGCTGGAGATCGCACGGGGAACGTGTCATGTTCTGGTTATAAACATTCAAGATAGTTCACCCCTTCTTTTCCACCTTTCCTCCTTCTTATGCTAAAAACTTCCCTTTAAACTTTATATCTGTTGTCAGCAACAAACTAAGTTAAGAGTACCTGCAGAAGAAGTAATGTCATCTTTTACTTGTCTGTTGTTCAAAATTTAAATCTGTCGATAGTTAGTTATAGGAAATTAGATCGATCCAAACATGTACAGATGTGTGGTGTAATTTAATGATTTGTTAATTAAATGATTCAGTTCATAAATTGACGTTTCATGTCTTTACATTCTCACCACCAAGGCACAGAATTATAGGTATTAATACCCTGATGCATGCTCATTAATCCAGGTAGGAAAATCCAAAAAAGCTAAGTCTGGTCCTCTGGACATTCAAAAAACAAAACAAAACAAAGCAAAAAAACAACAACTGTAGAAACGTTTCGTCTTTCGTCCGAAAGACTTCCTCAGTCTGAGAAGCTGTGTTCAGCTCAGTCTTATAAATAGCACCCTCCCACAGTGGATCAACCAGTTGGCTGATGACAGCCGAAACCAGCTGCTCACATGATCAAGGAGGATATAGGTATTAATCTAAAAAGAGAGAACTCGTGAATATTGATGATAAGTTTGTCAGGTGAAAACCTGATCGATCAATCTATCATCTGGACTATTGTACGGTCAGTAAAACTGACCGCTGCGATATCCCTACAATGTTATTAAAATCACATAAAAGGACAAATGTACCAACCGTAACGTGAAGAGAATGAAAACCTTTGAGCTGTGTGGCAAATTACACACAAAACACAAAGCAGAACGACCTTATACCAGTCAAAAAACACTGCTCTATAAAAACATGAGAGTACACATCCTGAGACCACTTTTTTTAAATTTTATTCATTTCATTAAAAAACATTCACATACATACAATACAATCAAAAAATGTAAAGAAAATAAAATGAAAGGCGGCAGAAGAAGAACTAGTCTTATGAAAACTGCCCCTTTTTACTTAATTCTGACGTAAATCAAAATAGTTTTACAGAATTTAAATTGAAATGTAATACATATAGACAATAACAATCAGCTGAATTAAAAACATTAAAACTCAAACATCTAAATCAAACCAGACAACAACTGAAGTAGATTTATATTAACTATTTCAATATTCTTTCAAGAAACTCTTCTTTATCAGTCTCTTAAATGTATACAGCGATCTGGCATTTTTAACGTTATCATCCAAACCATTCCACAATCCTATTCCCTGGATTATTGTGGATCGCTCCTTCAAACTAGTACTAAAATAAGGCTTCACAAACATCTCAAATCCTTTAAGAAAATATACAATCTCTCTTTTAACAAAATTTGTTTGAATATTAACGGGCAATATGCCTTTATGTGCCTTATACATAAGCAACAAAATGTTATAATTAACCAAATCATGGAATTTCAGAATTTGCAGTTGATTAAATAAATTATTGGATGGATATCTATAGTTTTTTGTTTTCATAATAATTAGTACAGCTCTTTTCTGTATAATGAACAAAGGATTAAAACACAGTTTTATTAATACTCCTCTCCAGCATTTCCATGAGCTGATCATTGAATACTTCTATATTTGACTCAGGTGATCGATATACACAACTTACCATTATATTTTTTGAATTAGCGTTTATTATTTCAATTGCAACCATTTCCATGAGATTTTCTACTATAACCGACGTCAATTTTTTTACATGTTATTTCTTTACTTATAAACAGAGCCACTCCACCACCTCGTTTATTTTTTCTGTTCATATAATAAAGTTCATACCCTTCAATGTTTAAACTGTTTATATGTTCATCATTAGACCAAGTTTCTGAGACAGCTATTATACTGAATTTTCTGTGTAATTGTTTTAAATAATCTGTTATATTTGATACATTTGCACTTAAACTTCTACTATTAATATGAATAATGGAAAGGTCATCTATTGTCCTGTTGATATTGTTGAATTGCTCTTCATTATAATATTCACATTCATTGATCACTGGAAAGAAATTTGAACAAAACTGATAATCGACATCATATATTTTAAATTCAGAGTCTTCATCTGTATTCATGTCTTAGTGTTTGTTTTCATTTACATCCATATTTTGATAAGATCTTTGATAAGATCTACTTCATAAAAGAATGTAAATAGGTTGTAAACTCTTTAATTACCATACTGACTGTGTGTGTTTCACAACTGTCATGGTGAAGTGCAAGAATATGCAAATCAAAAAGGGCAAAAGTAGTGACATCCTAAACAAACACTAGCAACTTCTACAACCTGTTTGGGATTTCATCTACATGGCTCAGAAAACACGGATAAAGCATGAGGTTATTAAGTTTGCATAAGGTCATAACTGACTTCAGCTTAGGTGTGTCTTATGTGATTTGCTCATGAAACACCATCACACTGTGTTCTTGATGTTCAAATTATTATGTCCTCAGGCTGTCTGCTATGCTTCAGTCAAGACAAATTGGGTGTAAAATTTGAATTTTCAAATTAGTAAATTAATATATTTGGAGATTAAAAGAAATACAAATAAAAATATAAACTCTTAGCTGAGCAGGAGAAAAAATACTCAACTTTACAGAATGGGTTTTGCTATGCTGAATGGTCATTTTGGATGCTGATTTACAACTGTGTGTATACCGTATTTTCCGGACTATAATATGCACTTAAAATCCTTTAATTTTGTCAAAAATCGACAGTGAGCTTATAATAGGTGTGTATTATGTATGAAAACAGATCCGTTCATTAATATGGTACCTTATAATCCGATGCGCCTCATAGTCTGAAAAATGTGGTACACACCAATCCTGTGTTAATATTAATGCTACAATGGCACAAACATTTGTTAATGTAACCGAATACAATCAAACTTACCATGCAGATGGAGTTGGGAGTTATTCAGTAAAATGGCGAGATATATCTGTCTTATCTATCATATCTGCTAAACTTTGCTGCCAGCACAACTATCAGTATAATGTAAATATTACCCCCGAAAAGTACATTAGCTATTGCGTTTCTTACAGAAATGTAAATAGATGTTTACAGTAACAATATACAGTAGTCCCTTGCTACTTCGTGGATCGTTTTTCATGGACTCGCTCTATCGCAGTTTTGTTTAAGTACTGTACAGTACTGTACACGTAGGTACATAAAATTACGACCACCCCCCACTCCCCCACCCCCAAAAAATGCTGCCATATTGTAGTTTTCTTTTATTAAGCCTTCACTGTTTTGCCAGTCTAAAGAACTGTGTTACCCAGTAGCCATCAGTTCACTTCCCGGAAGTAAACACTGCTCTTTCAACCACTGCTAGCTACAAATGGAGGGAAAGTTATGCAGCAAAGTCAGAAGTTCTGTAAGGATAAACTCACAGGACTGGCAGGAAAGTCTCAAATAATTCTGAAGCTGAACTCATCCTTCAAGTTGTATTTTCACTGCTGAGTAGCTGGGCTGCAGTAGATCCAGAATCAGTAGCCGTGTTTCCATCAAGGTTTCTAGCTGCGCATTTTGAAGTATCGCAGCAGAAAAGCTTAATGGAAACGGCAAAATCCGAATTTACTTCCTCAACTTCGCCAAAAAGTTTATACGCTCGCTTGAGGTGGTTTTTGGGATGTTCGGAAATGAGCAGATGCGCAAAACGACGGATGGAAACAGATTTTCCGACTCATTTCTGCAACAGCGAACATTCACGTCACGTGACTGATCAGCTGTTTCCGCTCCGGACAACATGTAACATCGCTAAAACTAGTTGGCATGACAGAATAAATACAACTTGCCCGATAGCAACACGTACCTGAAATATTCTCTCCATTTTGACGAGATGTGTGGCCGGGTTCTGTTTTCAACCGCTACTTCCTGTTTACTGTAGACATGCGCAGTGCTGACGTCTGACGTAATGACGCTGACGTCTGACGTAATGACGCTGTGCGTGGCTTGGTAGATGCGCTACAAGCAGAGTAGATGGAAACACTTCTGCTTCGCATTAATTTGTATTTACATATTTGCGAGATTTCAAAAATTAGCTCAAAAATCGAAATGAAAATGGATGGAAACACAGCTAGTGTGACCTGGATCCTGGGAGCTGCAGACGTTCAGCGGCTGCAGGATTCAGTCAGGTTTTGGTCGCGTGGTGCTGGTCTAGACCAGGTCAGAGGTGGTGGATTAAATCCTGAGAGCAGCACGCGCACATCAAGCTGGATGGAGCAGTGGGCTTCAGTCATGCTGTACCGGGAGTTTTTTCATCGGGTCGGACCGAAACCGAGCTGCTCATGTATTACAGAGCCTGGTGAGTACATTTTTGTATTTCCTGTACATATAAGTAATGCATGTTGTTAAAATTTGTAGGTTTAAAAGTTTAGAGGACTAATTTGTCCTAATTTGTCTAATTTGGGGCGGCCGTGGCGTAGTGGTAATGGCAGTCGTCCCCCGATCGGAAGGTTGGCAGTTCGAATCCCGGTTCCCCACACCATGTGTCATTGTGTCCTTGGGCAAGACACTTAATCCCAAATTGCTCCCGGTAGGACTGGAAAGCGCCTTGCATGGTAGTCTGCCGCTACCGGTGTATGAATGTGTGTAGCACTTTGATATTTTCACTAATGAAAAGTGCGTTATATATTAAATTTGTTATTATTATTATTATTATTATTATTATTTGTGGGCTTCATTCCTGCAGAATAGTCTCCAGAAACAAATTGAGTTGGAATAAAACAGCGTTGGACCAGAACCAGAGCTCTTGCTGTTCTGCGGAGCTAGTAAGTAAAATTTAGTAATATATGTTGTTAAAATGATCTAGGTTTAAGAGTTTAGAACATTCCACTGTTGTGGGAAGGGTTTATAAAGCCTTCATATAAAGTTTAATGTATTTGAACTTGAACTTGGACTACTGTATCACTACTTAGCAGTTTCTCACTTATCGCGGGGCTTCAGGGTACGGATCCACTGCAATAAATGAGGGACTACTGCAATCTGAAACTTTGTGCAGCTCAACAAGACCGATGCCGGTTACCCACTGGACCTGTGTCGGGCGGCGGAAGCGGCCGGTTTACATGCAAAGTCTATGTGGAGACGCGTCGAGGCGCGGCGTATCGTGAAGCGGCGCGTTTTGAGTGTTGCGCTGCGGCACGCGGCAGTTCCTTTCCGCGCACGCGCGCGTCCAAAGCAACCTACGCGTTGAGCAGCGTCGGATCGAAAAGTTGATGTTTTGCGGCTCAACGCTGCTCGACGCGTCCAGCAAACAATCGGGAGAGCCTCTGCTATGTGATTACACAATGACAACGAGACTTTTTTTGGACTTTTTAAACTTACCCCATCAAGCCTCCATGAATTGGAACCAGACTCCGGTAAGAAACTTGACATTTTTACAGTTGCTGCTGTCCGCTCCAGCGTAGGATCACCCCAAACATAAAAAAAAACGTTTTAATCTCAACAAAGACTGTCGGAGCTGCAGTTCGGCTCGTAGAAAACCCACTCCAGTAGGAACGGGGGTCACGTGCTGCTGATTTTATCTGCCAGCAGCATGAAAACACAACAACTGATGACCCTCTGCCTCCCCCCAGTGCGCGTCATCAGACGCGTCCCAGTGGGTACCCGGCATCAGTGACAAGCGGCCAAAAGGGGGCGGCAGGAGCGTTCTGACAAATTAGGTGGGTACCCGGCATAAGAGTGAACTGTGAGTTTTGCTGCCCTTCCACCTGGTCTCTTACACATTATAACCTTCCTTCTCGGTATCATTTCAGCCAGCTCTTTACCTTTGCCTGTCATTGTCCCTACATTTAGATTAGCTTTCCTCAAACCTACACACTTGATTTTACTCTTCTCCAAATGTCTCCAGGCACATTTCCCTCCATGTGGTCTTCCACTAACAGTAGCACAATTTCTGCCAGCACTCGGGTTTGTCAACATCCCAGGTGGCGGTCGTTGTTACACCTTGACTGATTCGATATGGTGTCACTTGCATGAACTTGCATGTTTGTTCTGACAAAAGTGTTTTATGCCAGATGCCTTGACACAACCCACTCGGGCTTGGGACTGGCTGAAGAGATACACAAGCTTGTTTACTGTGTAGCTGGTTTAGCAAAAAAATAAGAACTACAGGTAGTCCTCGAGTTACGGCGGTCGCGACTTACAGCGATTTGGTGTTACGAACGCATCTTATTAATAAAAATATAAAATTAAATACTTTTTTTAATAAATCTTATTTTATGTTTATTTCATGTGTTTTTTGGTAATTATGTAGGGTACTGTGTTAGGATAGGCGAAGTGCTTGGTAACTGTGTTAGGATAGGCGAAGTGCTTGGTAACTGTACAGTACTGTACTGTACTGTACATGTACGTGTATAAGTGGCGGCTCGTGAGTACTTCCGACTTACGGCGATTTTCGACATGAGAACGGCCGTAGGAACTAGGGATGCACCGATCCACATTTATCACTTCCAATCCGATACTCAAAAACTGGGTATCGACCGATACCGATACTTTTCCGATCGGATACCGTCTAGGTATACGAATCTGTATAATGAAGCTTTTGAACTGAGAACATTTATTTCAACATGGTGTGAGACATCCAATTAAGAACATCTAAGCTTTACCACAGGAACCTCACAAACTTTAACAGCAAACAGGAGGCATGTCTTCACCACACATTCTTACTCATGGTTCAGTTGGAAAAAAAACGCTAAGCATGATGGGAAAGACAACACAGCCACTCCCCTTAACCAGTAAGGCAGTGGATTTTGTTGTCTTTCCCATAATGCTTAGCAGTATTTTAGTTTTGAAAACTAAAATACTGCTAAGCATTCTGGGAAATCCCGTTTTTTAGTTTCGTTTTTGACTGTGGCACTGAGTTGTAATTCTTGTTGAATTTGATCAACAGATACAGATTTAAACAATACTGTACATTGAATTTACATTTATAAATTCAATGCATAGTTTAAATCTGTATCTGTTGATCAAAACCAACTAGAATTTTACAACTCAGCGCTACAGTCAAAAACGAAACAAAAAAATGGGATTTCCCAGAATGATTAGCGGTATCCACATCGAGAGGAGCCAGTTGAGGTGGCTCGGGCATCTGGTTAGGATGCCTCCTGGACGCCTCCCTGGTGAGGTGTTCCGGGCATGTCCCACCGGGAGGAGACCCAGAGGAAGACCCAGGACACGCTGGAGGGACTATGTTTCTCGGCTGGCCTGGGAACGCCTTGGGATTCCCCCAGAGGAGCTGCTCCAAGTGGCTGGGGAGAGGGAAGTCTGGGCCTCCCTACTTAGGCTGCTACCCCCGCGACCCGACCCCGGATAAGCGGAAGAAGATGGATGGATGGATGGATGGATGGATAGCGGTATATTACTGTTCAATTATAGTTTAAATCTGTATCCCTTGATCAAATTCAACAAGAATTACAATTCATATAGTGCCAGAATCAAAAATAAAACAAAAAAATGGGGACTGTGTTGATTTCCCATAATGTTTAGCAGTATTTTAGACTAGTGTTCCGGGCACCATGAGTCAGAAAAACTCATGTCTGTGGTAGAGACCTGCCTCGTTTTTGCCATTAGTTTGTGAATTACTGTAGTGAAGCTAAAGAGTATCTTCTTTGGGTTTTCCTCACACAATGTTAAAACAGAAGACACAGAACATGGTGCAATATACTGCTCTCTGACATCTAGAAAATATCGGAAATTTTGGCAGGCTTGTTCCGATATCCGATACTTGCCTTATGCTGGTATCGGATACTGGATCGGATCTGCCCCATCCCTAGTAGGAACGGAACTCGTTCGTAAGTAGAGGACTACCTGTATATATAATTTAAAGAAATGAAAACAGATAAAAATAAATTAGTCCACACACTCAATAAATGATTAGTCCAGATTTCTTTGAGAAGGCGCTTTGTGGAAAGTTTATGAGCTGTAAGTGGCTTACCTGCAGATAGCTCTCTGAACAACTTCAGTTAGGAAAAACAAACATCAGGGTTGCTCATTCAAGCTAATATTGCTAACAAAAGCAGACTTCTGCAGTCTTAAAACAACTCCAGTCTTTAAATTATTATGACAAGTCATGCAAACGTTAATTATAGAATTATTTATACTTTCATAATGTTTTCATTTTATGGTCATTTGCATAAAATTCTATAGTTATTTACACTGAAGATCATGTTGGTATGTTACCAGTAATGAACCGCTTAAATCATATACCGGTACTGTATTGACAAAAAAATAAGTTAGGCATTGCCATTTATTAACAATACAATGAGGAGCCAAAAAGTGAAAACACACATATTTCAACAGCAAATAGTATTCTTTATTAACGCAACCTAAACTGACAACTGGCACAATTTTTAAGTTTGTGTGATCCACATAAATATAGAAGACTTGTCAGATCACTCAGCACACAAACTCTATCCCCCAACATATCTCCCTTCTCATATATCACTCCTGTCAGTTCTCAGTTGTCAGCAGAATTGATCATAACATTTCACTCCCATCTATCCTCTGTAAGCGGATACATGAGTGTGCACACACACACATACACATGCACGTCTGCAGGGCTTTTGTTACAACTGCAACTTGAAGCTTATTTTGAGGATGAACAGGCATTATAATGGAGACCCTGTGTGTGTGTGTGTGTGTGTGTGTGTGTGTGTGTTTGTGTGTGTGCGGTGCAAAGTGTGGCAGAACAAGTGTGTGATCAAAGCCAACAGGTCTGTCTTCACTGAAGGTCGCAAGAGGTGACAGACAGACACACAGAGGAAGTGTTCAGGCAATGTTTGAATATGACTTTTCAGCAAATTAAACTTAGAACGAGCAAAACACCTGTTCTTAGTTTGGTTTTCTGTCTTGGTTTTGAGAAGAAAATAACATATCATCCTTGCTGAGCATAAAGACAGATTTGTAATTCTCTCTGGACCAATTGTTTTTTGAATGATAAACACACAATGATCAACATCAGCTTTTTTTGCTTTAAAGTTTGACTTTTTTTTAATACAGTGGTAACAGTCATAAATAGATAATCCTGTACACTAGAGTTGCCAAAGGTGAGCTGGTTGTGTGAATGCTATTTTATTATCTTTTACACTACCAATTATTTAGCATTAAACTTTCTACAATTTTTTTTGCTTTGTTTTGTTTTGTTTTTTGAATGTCCAGAGGACCAGACTTAGCTTTTTTTAGATTTTTCTATCTGGATTATTGAGCATGCATCAGGGTAGCATTAAACTTGTTATTCTGGTAGAATAAATACGTATAATATTTGTGCTGGAAGCGCTACAACTACCGAGTTTTGTTGCCATTGCAATGGCAAATACCTATAAAATTATACATAAATAATTGTGCAAATAAATTAAATTATAAGTTTTAGCAACACAATCACTTGATAACAAGTAACAAACAGGCGGTTGTCCTGCAGCAGTCAAAAATTCCACCTCAAAAATGTGATTTGTATTGTTTTCCACATTGTTACTTATCCATTAGCATTGTGTAAAGCCAGCAAACTAGGTAGGGTAGTAGACAGATTAAAATTATTCATATAATTCTTGACATTGCAAATCAATCTGAGCAAGCTGCAAAACACTTTGCCTAACACTCCATATTCATGCTGGTACAGTCTGCTTCTTGTCGACCCCTCCATCACCCCAACATCACTTGTGGGATTTGAGGTTAAAGGTTCTCTCATTACTCCATGTCATGTTAAAGTCCAACGCCCACCATTATAGTCCCATGTACTCTTAAGGGGTCATTGCTGTAATAGAACACAATGGTTAGATGCCTTTTTTGCATTTAGGCCATGCAAATGTTAAAAACAAACCTTAAACAAGCAAATATTTCAAGGAACCACCCAAGTGTTACGATCTAAGGGAACCCAGTTGGTGACAAGACCCAGAACGACACAAGACTCAGAAGTAAAAAGTAACAGTGTTTATTATTTACAGTAATGTTAATTTACATATGGACAGGTGGTCCTCTGGAAATCAGATGGAGTAGGAGGATGGACGTCGTAGAAATATCCTTAGGGTCCAGTAGTGAATCCCAGAGGGCAAACAAGGCAGGCTAGTGGCTGGAGGGCAAGGCACGAGGAATGAAGAGCAGGACCCAGGAGAACCGAGGCAGGACCAAGATTGACGTGAGTGCTGTAGACACAACAAAGACAAGGTAAGTGTTTCTCTTATAACTCACAGGACTGGCCAGAAGCATAAATACCATAACTAGGAATAAATGCTCCAGCGAAGAGTAGGACTTGACTGCAGCCTTAAGTAGAGGTGGAGCTCGTCAGGTAGATGACCGTCAGCTGTGGATGATTGGCGACCATCTTGGAACTGTGGCAAGTGCAACTCTTACAGTACCCCCCTTCAAGGATCGCCCTCAGGTGACCTGAAGTGCTTCTCTAGGTTGTCCCTGAAGAATGGTAAATGGAGCTTACTTATATAACGTTTTCCAGCCCCCTTTGAGGGGCCCCAAAGCGCTTCACATTACCAACCATCCACCCATTCATACACACATTCATACACCGGTAGCGGTAGACTACCTTGCAAGACGTTGCCTGTCCTACCGGGAGCAATTCGGGGTTGAGTGTCCTGCCCAGGGACACAACAACACATGGTGTGGGGAACCGGGATTCGAACCTCCAACCTTCGATCGGGGGACGACTGCCATTACCACTACGCCACGGTGGTGATCAGAGTGGAATCCAGTATGAAAGAGCGGGGGATCCATGACCGTTCCTCAGGACCATACCCCTCCCAGTCCACGAGGTACTGGAATCCTCTCCCACAACGTCGCACATGCAGAATGTTTTGGACGGTGAATGATGGATGATTGTCGATGAGTCGGGCGGGTGGAGGGAGGTCAGTAGGCAAACAAAACGGACTTTCGGAAACGGGCTTGCTTTGGGATACATGAAATGTTTGGTAAATCTTCATAGAGTTGGGAAGCCGAAGACGTACTGCAGAGGGGTTAATGATCTTGAGTATAGGGAACGGGCCAATGAATCAAGGTGCCATCTTCCTGGGGGTGTCTTTCAAGGTAATGTCTTTGGTAGAGAGCCAAACTTTCTGACCCAGCTGATAGGAAGGTGCGGAAGATCGGTGACGGTCTGCAAACCTCTTATTTTGTTCATCCGTGCAAAGGAGCACCACCTTTGCTTGGCGCCAGACACGTCGGCAGCGACGGAAGTGGTGTTGGACCGACGGTACCGAGATGTCCGTCTCCTGACTGGAGAACAGAGGGGGCAAATAACCAAGGGAAGCTTCAAAGGGTGACATACCTGTGGCTGTAGATTTATGGGCATTGTGGGCATACTCCACCCAGACCAGATGCTGACTCCAGGCAGACGGGTTGCTCTCTACTAGGCATCTTAGGGTGGTCTTGAGCTCCTGATTACACCGTTCTGCCTGGCCGTTAGACTGTGGGTGATGGCCAGAGGTGAGACTGGTAGATGCCCCCAAGCACTTTGCCTAACAACATCTGCAAAGTTTAAAGTTTGACTTGACCAATTGGGGACCTCTATCCGACACCACATTGGACGGGATGCCATGGAGGCGGAAGATGTGTTGCACAAGGAGTTGAGCTGTCTCCATAGCGGAAGGTAATTTTGGTAGTGGTACAAAATGGGCTGCTTTAGAAAACCTGTCGATGACAGTGAGAATGGTGGTGTTACCCTTATAGAGGCAAACTGGTGATGAAATCTACGGCGATGTGAGACCATGGACGGCTGGGCATGGGAAGAGGTTGAAGAAGACCTGAAGGGGGTTGAGTTTCAGTCTTGTTCCTGGCACACGTGGGACAAGTTGCAACAAATTCCTTAACGTCGCGTGACAGAGTGGGCCACCAGAAATGGGTCTTTGTTAAAGACAACATATGTGAAGTACCTGGGTGACACGAGAGTTTGTTCGTGTGCACCCACACGAGTACCTTGGACCTCATTGAGGTGGGAACGAAGAGTGTACCAGGAGGTCCTGTACCAGGGTCAGGTTCCGAATGGTGGGTGTCATGAACCTCTTTGGCGATGGGCCAGGTGAGGGCTCTAATGATACAGGCCGGAGGTATGATGCTCTCTTCAGCTTCCAGAGCATCTGGAGGAGAAAACTGGCGGGAAAGAGCATCAGGCTTTATAGTCTTAGAACCAGGTCTGAAAGTCAGTGAGTAATTAAAACGATTGAAAAAAAGTGACCAGCGTGCCTGCCTGGGATTCAAACATTTAGCATCTCTGAGATACGTGAGATTTTTATGGTCCATCCAAATGAAAAAATGTATCTTCGTGCCCTCGAGCCAATGACGCCACTCCTCTAACGCTAATTTCACGGCTAGTAACTCCTTATTGCCCACCTCATAATTCCTTTCGGCTTGAGACAAATGGCGAGAGAAAAAAGTACATGGGTGAACTCTATTGTATGTGGGTGATCTTTGGGACAATATTGCTCCTACCCCAGTGTCAGAAGCGTCCACCTCGAGGATAAACTGACGAGTGGGATCCGGATGGCAGAGGATGGGTGTGGAAGAAAAAAATTGTTTAAGCTTACCGAAAGCAGAGTTGGCTTCTGGGATCCATTTGAAGGTTCTGTCAGTCAAAACTGCAACAATGTCTCGTGTGACTGTGCTTTCGCTGATAGAGTTTTTGAGACTTTATCATGGAGTGTCCTCAGGCAATCTTTGATAAATTCTTTTTTTGAATATCACAAATGATACCTACTGTGCTTTTCCTTTTTCCATATCTGTTTTGCTCTTCATCCATGATGGATGAGAGATGGCCGCGCTGACGAACATGCGTGTTTTGAACATGCGTGTTTTGAATTGCAGCAGCTTAACATTCTCTGACCTCTGGATGACTGTGTTTACATGATCACGTTGTATTGGTTTACTGGTGCAATGTTAATAAAAAATCTCTTATCTCTCTTATCTTATCTCTTAAGCTGGGATAAGGGTGCTGCAATGCAACTGTAGTCTTTGATGAAACCTCTGTAGAAGGTTGCAAAACCTAAAAACCGTTGAAGTTGTTTCCTGGTCTCAGAAACCGGCCACTCAACCACTGCCTTTGTTTTCTCGGGGTCCGCCCTGTAGTGCCCTTCCCCGAAGATAAAACCCAAAAATGCCACAGAAGATGTGTGAAAATCACGTTTCACCTTTTACAAAAAGTTGATTTTCATAAAGTCTTTGGAGTACTGTTCGGACTTGTGAAATATGTTCAATCTTATTCCTAGAATTGATGAGAATATCATACAAATAGACAAACACAAAGTCTCCAATAAAGTCTCTTAAAACATTGTTAACCAGTGCTTGAAAAACTGCAGGAGCATTGGTGAGCCCAAAAGGCATGACGAGGTATTCAAAATGGCCCAAATGTGTCTTAAATGCTGTCTTCCATTCGTCACTCTCCTTGATTCGGATGAGGTGATAAGCATTACGTAGGTCTAGTTTGGTAAAGATGGTGTCTGGTTGTAACTGTTCATGGATACAGTCAATTAACGGTAGTGGATACTTGTTTTTTATCGTGATATTGTTTAACCCCTGATAATCAATGCAAGGGTGTAGTGTCTTGTCCTTTTTAGCGACAAAAAAGAAACCTGCCCCCACCGAAGTTGATGGACGGATGATTCCAGAGTCTAGAGATTCCTTGATGTAAGATTTCATGGATTTGCGTTCAGGACCAGAGAGGTGGTATAAGCGGCAAGATGGTAGAGGGACTCCAGGGAGAAGGTCGATGGAGCAGTTGTAAGGACGATGAGGAGGAAGAGAGAAAGCTTTTTGTTTACTGAATACCGGAGCCAGATCATGATACTCGGGGGGAATGGCGGAGAGGTCAATGTCCTCAGTTTTTTGTACACTAATTAATGGGTTGGAGATCCCTGAGTGAAGGCAGTGTTTCAAACACCTGTCACTCCATTTCTCTACTCTACCGAACTGCCAATTGACCCTGGTTTCTTAGCCAGGGAAAACCTAGAATTAATTGGGTGTTAGGTGAATCAAACACAAAATTAAGCTAACATATTCATGATGGTTACCAGATGTGATTAAATGTAGATATGTACTGTAGTCTTAAAACAAATCTGTGCTAAAGTCCCCAGTTACTCCAGCAATAGAAACTGGGTCTATCTCGAGAATGGGGAGAGAGAGCTCCTGGACCAAATCTTGGCTGATTAAATTTTGTTCAGCACCAAAATCAATTAATGCAGACACAGGGAAACGGTCTTGTTTAAAGACCGTGTAAAGTGAATTTCAACATTTTCTTAAATAAACATTATAAATGTGATAATTGTAATCTTGTAAATGAGTAAAAAGTCTCAAAATTGTAGCTCAATTAATTTTGGAGTTATAGAGCAAACTGTGTATAAACATATTTCTGGTTCAGGATTTTTTAGGCGTGTTTTAAACGTGACCGCGTTTCGTCACGCGGTCCTCATTAGTAGAGCCCCCACCCCCTGCAGCTCCGGCCGTATAAATTCGCCTCGGTGGAGCCGTTCACTCGCGAATCGCAGACAGCATCAGATAGCAATAGCATAGATATTTTGTTCATTGTTAGCTAGCTAATCAATTATGCCTCGTTCGTGCATCTTCCCTGGATGTCGCAATGGTCAGGGCACCCGTACAAATCATAACATGTTTTTATACTGCGTCGTTTTATGCTGAGTATCTGTAATGCCTGGTTGGGACAATGGTTAGAGCGCTTGCCTTCCGTCCCAAAGCCCACGGGTTCAAATCCCGCATGGTGCAACTCTTTTTTTTTAAATTCATTCCAGATTAAAAACACACAAGAAAACTATTTACAAAAACAGCGTAACTCTTGGAAAAAGTAGCTGCTGTTACAGACAGAACTCGGATAAAAACAGAGCAGGTTTACTGGCTCTGCTGTCTGCCTCAGTGCCTCTCCACTGTGGGACACGAGCAGGACCAGCGCAGCTGCCTGAAACCACGCCCACGCACTGACACGCCCCTAGCGTTCCAGACCAAGAGAAAATAAGGTTTTTTCATGATTTTTGAGACTTAATTTTATAAGGTAAACAATGTTTTTAATCAGTCAGATTTAAATGGGTGATTAATAACACATATTTATGCCATGTGACAAACTAAAAACACACATTTAATTTCACTTTACACGGTCTTTAAACTGAATAACAGTAGGTAAATTTAATCTATGCATGGAAGTGAATGAGGAAGTGCCCACCAATAACTTCCGTCTTATTGGCGGGCATCTTTGTTTCCCTGAAATAGGCATGAATCAACAAAGCTGCCACTGAAGGTCAGGCAGGCCCCATCAATATCTGTTTTTAAAACTCGTTTAAAAACACGTTTTCATTGGCTTTTAAACCAGAGTGAGTTCACATCTCTGTTTTAATGTTGTATTATTTTACTTGTGATGTTCTGATTATTTATATAATTGTTTTCTATTGTTTTGTGTTTTGTTTTTGTTTTGTACAGCACTTCGGACGGTTGATGCTGTATTTTTAAGTGCTTTATAAATAAACTGGTATGGTATGGTATGGTAAAATGTCCTTCTTTTCCACAGTAAAAACACAGGTTAGAGTCTTTACGTCTTTGTCTTTCAACTACTGTCAAACGAGTTCTCCCAAACTGCATGGGTTCAGGTACAGGTAATGTTAACAGGGGACCAGGATATGGCGCTAGAGAACTTTGGGGTTTGTAGTTGTCGGGTCTGACATTGAAATTATAACCCCCACCTGATGACGCAGAGAGACCGGAAGTAGTGGCTCTCTGGGAGTTGTAGTACGTACGTGGGAGTATAGTACGTATACGGAAGCGTAGTGCTGCCACCTGGTGAACATTTTTTGGGGGGCTTATGTAGTAATAACGTGATACGTATCACGTTATTACGTGATACGTATCACCCAATTACTACATAAGCCCCCAAAAAAAATTTCACCAGGTGGCAGCACTACGCTTCCGTTTCAATTTCATTTTCAACGGTCCTGATTCTTTCTGCAATAAATCCACAATGTCCAATTCTGAAAATGAAATTGGATTTATCAAATAAAAAACAAACGTAAAAAAAGTTGACCCAGGTCAGGATCGAACCAGGGTCCCCCAGACAAAACTTGGATTCTACAGCCGATGCGCTAACAGTTGTGCCACAGAGCAGGTTGCAAATTTTCAGGTCTATTTTATATTTAAAGGAACCACACCTCACAAAACAGCGGAATACCCTTCTGTTGGAAAGAGAAGGTGGAGACGCCGCTAATGTCGAACCGGTTAACACCATAGACTTAATATGCCTGTGGTTAACAGAAACTCCTTTTTATTTTATTTATCAAATAAAAAACAAACGTAAAAAAAGTTGACCCAGGTCAGGATCGAACCAGGGTCCCCCGTACAAACTTGGATTCTATAGCCGATGCGCTAATAGTTGTGCCACAGAGCAGGTTGCAAATTTCCTGGTCTACTTTATATTTAAAGGAACCGCCTCTCCTAAAATACTGGCTATGCATGCTACATCTATACGTGATACGTATCACGTTATTACTACATAAGCCCCCCCAAAAAATTTTCACCAGGTGGCAGCACTACGCTTCCGTAGATAAGAATAGATTGGGGGATGAGGAGTATTTTCGTCATTCTCTTCAAGCCTGTCTTTTCAGCTGCCTCCAGTCTTGGGTACCGGTAATAGAAATTGGATGGTCTTGCATGGCACTGGCATAACAACACAACCCATATATGGAAGTGAAGGGGCTATTTCCAAAGTCATGAATGAAATGGCTTGAAATTGTCCCAAAAGCTAATATTTTAAAATCAGTTTGCATTACTTTTCAATGTTTACCATAGAGTGTATAGCTGGATATGGAATGTGAAAAAATGGTATGTGTTGGACTTTAATAAATGTAATCACAGAGTAAAGGGACCTGGTTCTAGATACCAAACTCAAAATAGGTCATGCAATAAAGAAAAATATTTACACTTAAGTTGTCTAACTGAAATGTATGTCAATTAAATCATAAAAATTGTGTAAAAATGGATGATGAATTCAGCTTTTTCTACCTTGCATGTGGTGTTGAACAGACTTGAGCTCAGTGTCTAAAATTGACTGTTATAGTCATTTTTAGGTTTACTAAAGTTGCTTAGATGAGGAAGCCATCTAAAATTTAGTTTTTTCAATAATTAATCAGTTGTTCACATATATTGCAGTGAATACTTTCTGAAAGTTTCATAAAAATCTGTCCACTGCTTTTTGAGAATTTTGCTAAAAATGCTGACAAAGACATGAATTGTCAGGATGGTTCCCTCTGGTGTCTGGTTTCTGCCCCTGCACACCCTGATGTCCAATTCTATAAGTAGTCATTATCTGTGTCACCTGTGTGTCCTGTACAGGTGTTTGTGGTTATGTCTCGTTAGTCTCTATATACTGTACAGGTAGTCCTCGACTTATGACGTAGATCCATTCCTACGCGGCGGCGTAAACCGATTTTCGACGTAAGTCGAAATATACTTACATACTGAACCATATACTGTACATGTACAGTACTGTATTACCAAGCACTTAGCCTATCCTAACACAGTACCCTACATAATTATCAAAAAACACATACATTTGGGAGCCATAATGAAGGGAAAAAATAGTTATGGCTTACTAGGAAGCTGGTGACGCCGTATTCCTCCGTCCATCGGCCGTATTCCTCCGTCCATCGGCCGTATTCTCCATTCGTTTACGACGTAAAACCGCTGTCCAGCTCGGTCCATCCACCATATTCTCTATTCGTTTACGACATAAAACTGCGTTCACAGTACAGGTAGTCCCCGACTTACGAGCGCTCTGACCTACGAGCGTCCGGACTTACGAGCTGGCGAACGAGAAGTAAATTTGTAAAAAATACAGCACTTTTTTGTGTTTTTAGATGAAAGTGTGTTAGCTAACCGTTTGGAAACACGTTTCCGACCATGTTTATGAACTAATATGAACGTTTTTGATGAAAAACGAGTGTTCGTAGTAGCGCTAGCATAAATGTTCCAACTTACGAGCGAAAATCCGGACTTACGAGAACACGTGCTTCGTGTTCCAACTTACGAATTTTCGTGTTACGAGCAACTCGCAGGAACGGAACTCGCTCGTAAGTCGGGGACTACCTACAGTTTTGTTTTGTTTTTTGAATGTCCAGAGGACCAGACTTTGCTTTTTTAGAGAGTACAATGCAGTATTCATCCACCGCTACGTTTACGAAGTAAAACCGGAAACCGGAAACT
>JBBPBX010025147.1:26363-39127 GCA_038048925.1 Garcialebias charrua | reverse complement strand
CTGGTCTGAATGACTATAGACCGGTGGCTCTCACCCCGATAGTCGCTAAATGTTTTGAGAAACTGGTCATGTCCCACATCAAGACAACCGTCAACATCAACGAGGACCCTCATCAATATGCATACCGTGAGAACCGATCAACAGAGGACGCCATCTCCTCTGTGGTCCACACTGCTCTCACCCACCTGGATCAGAAGGACTCATACGTGCGTCTGCTCTTTGTGGACTTCACATCTGCCTTCAACACCATGATCCCCCAAACTCTGATAGACAAACTATCTACACTTGGACTAAGCCCCTCCATTTGTAACTGGGTACTAGACTTCTTAACAAACAGACCACAGTCCGTGAAGATCCACAACTTCTCCTCCTCCACCATAACCCTCAGCACTGGCTCTCCCCAAGGATGTGTGCTGAGCCCTCTTCTGTTCACTCTGCTCACATATGATTGTACAGCCACACATCCAGGCTGTCATATTGTTAAGTTTGCAGATGATACAGCGGTGGTGGGATGCATCACAAACAATGATGAGTCCAGCTACAGACAGGAGGTGGAACACCTGGAGAGCTGGTGCAAAGAGAATAATCTTCACATGAATGTGAAGAAGACAAAGGAGATGATTGTGGACTTCAGAAGGAACAAACACACCCATGCCCCACTGAACATAGGTGGATCTGCGGTGGAGGTGGTCTCCAGCTACAAATACTTGGGTGTACACTTGAATGATAACCTCAGCTGGAGCAACAACACCACCAGCCTGATCAAGAAAGGTCATCAGAGACTCTACTTCCTCAGACGGCTGAGACGAGCTGGTCTGAGCAGCCCAGTTCTCACCTCCTTCTACAGGTGTGCAGTGGAGAGCATCCTGTGCTCCAGCATCAACGTGTGGCATGGAGGCTGCACAGTTGCAGAGAGGAAAGCTCTACAGAGAGTGGTGAAGGCTGCACAGAAGTCTGTTGGAGTCAGTCTCCCCACCATCACAGACATTTACACCTCCAGATGCAGGAAAAGAGCCACCTGCATCATGAAAGACCTCACTCACCCAGCACACTCACTCTTTGCCCCACTCCCCTCAGGACGGAGGTTGAGGAGCATCAAATGTAGAACCACTAGACTGAGGAACAGCTTCTACCCTGAGGCTGTTAGACTCATGAATAAATAAATAATAAGAATAAACACTGCAAAATATCACATCATGCTGATGCTGATCTGTTTTCTTGTTGCTGTGTTCATCTGTGACCATCTGCTCATAAAGACTCATGTTCGTGCTGCTGTTTATAATGATGTTTTTCTTTCCACTACATTAGGGCTTAGTGTATTACTAGTTGATGTTTCTCTTAGTTAATTCTAGATGTTATTACTGTTTTTCTCTTGCATTTGTTGTTGGATGTAACTGGGACCCCGTGTACATAATCTCGTTTTCATCACATGTACCACATGCGGTGCAAATGACAATAAATGTGACATTTTTATTTATAATCTCGTTTTCATCACATGTACCACATGCGGTGCAAATGACAATAAAGACTCTCTGACTCTGACTCTGATTATCTTTACCCGCTTCGTCCTTTACGGGTCACTGGTTTCACTGGTGCCCATATCCAGTAGTCACTGTGCGAGAGGCAAAGGACACATTGGACAGGTCTCTAGTCCCTCACAGGGACACATAGAGACAAATAACACAAACAACCATTCACTCTCACCTAGGGACAATTTAGAGTTACCAGTCAGTCTCACGTGCATGTTTTTGGTCTGTGGGAGGAAACCGGAGTTCCCGGAAAAAACCCATGCATGAACATGCAAACTCCACCCAGAAAGGTCCCGGACCAGAATTTGAACTGGCAACCTTCTCGCTGAGCAGCAACACTGAGCCACCATGTCGCCCTTGCTTTAAGTTCAAGGTCACAAATCAAGGTCAATGTTAAAATAAGGTATTTACTTATTCAGGTCATACCGTCTGAGCCGATCCAGATAAGTTAACAAAACTTGATACACATATGCATCAAGGTCTTAAATTAAGTTCAAGTGTTATACAAGTTCTATTATTCAGCTCACAACAGCGAATCAGCGTTCGCCACAAGAGTGATTGACAGCACACAACAGCGAATCAGCGTTCGCTACAAGAGTGATTCACAGCACACAGCACTCGTATCATCCAATCACAGCTCATAAACAGACATGTAGACACACGTCTTCTTAACGCTAGTTTGCACAGCAGAAAACAACTTCACAACTCTTTAAACAACTCAAACGCTACAATTTAACTTCCCAAAATGCTGAAACATGCGGCGCACATCTAGACAGGCCAACTTAGTCACGCTCAGTAACCCAGCACTGCAGCTGTTGAACAAACACGGACTCTCTCGGAGTCACTTCAAGGTCGGTTCCGTCCACGTTAAAGGAGCAGAACTCGGGTTTCACGAACCACTAACCGACACGTTCTAACAGTATATGCTGCTTCGACCTTCTTTAAAATGTAAAATACCACAACAGCAATCTTGTAGATGTTAAATTAGCTTCCAGGGCAGGCAGTTTGACTCGGCGATCAAACAACAAAGTTCTGTACCGGAGTGTGTGCTTGAACTGGGTCGAAGCCGAACCAGAACTCCCACAGACAACGGGCTGACAAAAACTTCACCTGAATGCATCCAACAGCGCTTGCAGTGTTGAAACGAATAACAATCCCTCAGCCTCAAATGATAAAAACACGCAGAATCTGCCTGCTTTGAACACTTCCAGCCAAAATTATTATCCTCAGAGTTTAAAACTTGGATCCTTTTATGCAAACATGACGTTACAGTTCATGACTGAGACCACAGATTTATCAATAAACTTTTAGAAGCCGATACGAGGCCACCAGATGTAAAGGGTTTAGAGGGGGTCAGTTTAATACTGACCTCCTTTTTACCTTAATTTACTTATTCAGATTGAATAGTAATTTCACGGATTCTCTTCTTTTTCAGTTTATTCAATATTTCTGTGATCTTTATGATGGATAAATAAACAGAGCCATTAAGTGACAATGGACACGTTAACTTAGTTTGATATGTCAAAGAGACACTATCATTTATTTAAAATAAATCAACTAAATTAACACCATTACACTTGATTGACATGATTTCACTTTCTTTCAATTCAAATACGTCAGCACACTTGATTTAACACAACAGACATAAATACTAGATGTTACACATATTTAGTCTGAGGGGCTCTTCAGCTTAAAATAGTTTCCAGCTTAAGATTGAGAGGGAAAGGGAAAAGGAGGAATAAGAGGTTGGAGAGATTAAGTTATTTATCTCGAGTGTAACCAGAGATGACACTTTCCATCCGACTTCGGCTAAATCCCAGGTACGTTTGTAAACAGCTTTACCTTTTGACGATGCGTCTGATAAAGATATTACCAGCCTCCCAGGTGCACAGAGTCCTTCCGGCCCTC
The DNA here is from genome assembly GCA_038048925.1 of Garcialebias charrua. NCBI lineage: Eukaryota > Metazoa > Chordata > Actinopteri > Cyprinodontiformes > Rivulidae > Garcialebias > Garcialebias charrua. The sequence continues at coordinate 35,690 of JBBPBX010025147.1, read as the reverse complement.
GTACGTCTGAACTGGTCGTTTACTTCCAACGTCTCCTCGGATCCGCGTCAGCCGTCAGAAACATGTGGCAGCTTCTGGCCGACTTCAAGACGAGATGTTTCTCAAAGAAAGTTCATTAGGAACTTTGGAGCTTTTGCTCGGGGAACTGGATGGAGGCGTCCATCAGTTCTAGCTGACAAGTTAGTCTTTGGCTCTTGACCAAGCTTGACCAGCTGCAAGGCAGAGAGCTTTCAGGTCTCCGTCCATTCAAACTCTCTGTCCATTCAAAGACTGAAGCGTTTCCGCACAGTTAGAACTTAAAAAGACAGGAACACAGAGAGGAGTTCACTTGCCTTATCAAACCCAAGGTTACAAACAGCAGCAGAGAGAAATGTTTAGGAAAAAGATAGATAAAGCTGGAGCCCAGCTCATGAGACTGTCTCTGAGTTTCTAAACAAAACCGTCCGGTCTCTGTGACCCGAAGGCTTCACCTTTAAACACAGCAGTGAACACAGTTTAACTCTTACAGAATGACACAGCTTAAAAGCACACATCATGAAAATGACAAAAGTTATTCTTTTGATCACATTAGAATAAAATCAAAGATAGAAATAGTCTCTTTTGGTGACTATATTTATCAGATTATAGCTAAATGAATGATTTTGTAGTAAATGTCTTGCTTTACTGAGTGGTCAGTAAAGGTCATCACTGGACAGTTCGAAAACCCTAGTTTGACCCTGGGTAGGTCCATTACATTAGTAAGCCAGCTGATATTACTGCATTTGTTGTGTAGAGACTCATTGTATTCATAATTCCTTGTAACAAATGCAAACCTGCTAGGTAACCTATTATACAGTATTATATATTATATTATATATAAATTATTTAAAAAATCTGTATGCTTCTTTTAACACCAGGCCACAATTTACTGAGAAGTCAGTCAGGGCCTGCACCTGGGTTTAGCACCATCTCTCAAAAGATGCATGAAAGCAGTTTATCACTGATAGTATATTAGAAGGGCAGCACGGTGGTGCAACTGGTAGAGCTGCTGCCTCTCAGCAAGCAGGTCCCTGGTTCAAATCTGTGTGCCTTTCTGGGTGGAGTTTGCATGTTCTCTCCGTGCATGCGTGAGTTCCCTCCAGGTTCTCTGGTTTCCTCCCACAGACCAAAAACATGCATGTTAGGCTGATTGGTAACTTTAAATTGACCCTAGGTGTGAGTGAGAGAGTGAATGGTGGTTTGTCTCTATGTGGCCCTGTGATGGACTTGCAACCCGTCCAGTGTGTACACTGCCCCACGCATAGTGATTGCTGGACATGGGCACCGGCGACCCCCGTGACCCAAAAATGAAAGAAGCGGGTAAAAGATAATGGATGGATAGTATATTAGAAGAGGTGTTGACATGAACAAACATGGAGGGAAGAAGAGTCGCAATAAGCAGAGGAAAAGAGTGGAAAAATCTAAGAAAAGAGGAGCTCATGGCCTTCATTGGAGTGACCATTCTTGCAGGAAGTGAGAAGAACTGGAATGTACCAATGTGTGTGCTCTTTGGGAGTCTTCTACACAACCCAAGGTACCCTGAACCTACCAATAATAATAATAATAATAATAATAATGAATTCAATTTATACCGCACTTTTCATTAATAAAAATCTCAAAGTGCTACCAACCGACATCACTGAAGCAACTGGAAGATGTGGAGTGACAAAAGTTGCAAACAAGTAACAGGAGAGAGGCACAGAGGGCCAACAGAAAAGAAAGAGGTGCCAGATGTGTCCAAGAAACAAAGACCGCAAAGCCACCAATTGGTGCAGGAAATGCAGTACCCCAGTGTGCAATGGTAACAGCCAAAAGCAAAAGGTTTGTGACAGCTGCACACAGTGAATAGAGAAAAGATGTTTGTGTGGGCACATGTGAGTGTACAGTGTTCTGGTCGTTTGTTGATTCTCTTTTTTGTCCTTCAGACAGATGGACATTCTAGCATTGATTTTTGAAGATTTTTGATGTTATTTCGTGTGAAAAAAGTTATAAAAAGTTATGAATAGCCATATTAAATGTCAAATCAGCCTTTTGTTGACCCAAATATAATAAATATAACTGCCTTTAACCAAAATTAAAGACATCATTTAAATTCATTGCAAAAACACATTGATTCTAATTGGGGTCATTTTTGACCCCACTCATGGAAGAATGTAGGTATTGGTCGTTCATGCATCCTAGGGTTAACTATACAGTATGTTCCTTATTCGACATCCCCTTTTGAAACAGGAGGTAAACAAAAAACATCCTGTTACAAAGAAAACAATGGAACGCTCATAACACAAACGTCATCTGTACTGCAGGTGGAAACACCACCAGAAAGAAAAATAAAAACTCAAAACATCCGAACCCAACCAGTAGCATCAGACTTACTACTTCCACCATAAGACACATCACCCCATTTGACACATGTCACACCACCACTACAGCCTATGTCAACTCCTTCTTCAACACAAACTCCACTCCATCTCCTCCGCTATCCACACCAAAGTAAGAGAGCTTGAATCCTGCTCCAACACCGTGAGCCTTGCTGCCCTTCCACTCGGTCTCCAGGACAAAGAAAACATTTACATTCCTTCTCTGCATCATGCCAGCAAACTCTCTACCTATGCCTGTCAAAAGGTGAGGAAAAAGAAAAGAAAAAGACAAACACACATCCAAAAAGGAACGCAACAGGTGCCCATACCGAACATGATGGAGAAAATAGAACCAAACTGTACTGCTCTAACGCGAGTACATGAAGGATAAAACAAAAATGTGTATGGTAATCCAACAATCCATGAGAAGTGTGGCTGTGCAGGTCACGTGTCAGTGAGATCAGTTCTGTGTGTCACAATGAAAAGCGTGTACATGTGTGTGTGTGAGATTTTACCATAGCAAAGATAGTATTGATCATTAAACTGAAGTTATGAATCACCACCTGAAGATCACATGGTCAGCTGACACATCAGCCAGGCTGCAAAGTTTGGTAGTGACGTTTCCCAGCTTGACTATCACTTGTCATGAGTTCTCCAGCCCCCATAGGAGATGTCAAGAGTTCAGCAGTGGGTGCAGACCACAGTTCATAGACTTGAGTTGAAACTGGTGCAAAATGTAAAACTCCATGTAACAGTTCAGGTATGAGTCATGACAGCTTGCGGCTTTAGCTGAACATGATGCATGTCGGCAGTCCAGTGCAGGTGGTGTCAGCGTGCAGCTCAGCCGAACACAACGCATTTTGGCAGTTCAGTTTATTCCAGTGCAGGCGCCATCAGGAGTTTTCAGCAGAGTCACGGTGGTTAGCAAACCTGGTTTCAATGACAAAGGAACATGTGATCTGTCCTAAAATGTCGATCCAAAGCCAGAGTCGAGATACAATCCTCTCAATGCTATGGTAATAATAATAATAATGCATTTTATTTGGTAGCGCCTTTCAAAGCACTCAAGGACACTTTACAGCATTAAAAACACAATAAAAACAGTATAAAATAACTATATACCGGTAAAAAGAAAAATTAAAATCAATTAAAAAACACACAAAAAAGAAAATATATAAAATAACTACATAAAAAAGAAAAATTAAAGTGAGAAGGCTAACTTGAACAGATGAGTTTTGAGTTTTGATTTGAAGGTCAGAAGGCAGTCAATGTTACGGATGTCTGGGGGAAGAGCGTTCCAGAGTTGGGGAGCAGAGTGAGAAAAGGCTCTGTGTCCCATGGTGCGGAGGCGGACAAGAGGCACGTTGAGGTGGATGGAAGAGGAAGAACGAAGGGAGCGTGAATGGGTGGTAATGTGCAGGAGATCAGACAGGTAAGGAGGGGCGAGGCTATGAATAGCCTTGAAAGTGTATAACAGGATTTTAAATTGAATTCTGAATGTGACTGGAAGCCAGTGGAGTTGCTGCAAAACTGGGGTGATGTGGTGGAATGAGGGGGTTTTGGTAACAATGCGGGCAGCTGAGTTTTGAACCAATTGAAGCTTACGGGTTAATTTGTGAGGCAGACCAAAAAGGAGAGAGTTACAGTAATCAATTCGAGAAGTGACCAGACTGTGGACCAGGATGGAAGCAGAGTGCAGAGAGAGGGATGGACGGAGACGGTTGATGTTTCGAAGGTGGAAATAAGCAGACCGGGTGATACTATTGATGTGAGAGTGAAAAGAGAGAGTGCTATCGAGAATGACACCCAAACTCTTAACGTGAGGGGAGGGAGAAACCAAGGAGTTGTCAATATTGAGGGAAAAACTGTTAACTTTAGATAAGGTGGATTTAGTACCAATGAGTAAGAACTCTGTTTTATCACTGTTTAATTTCAGGAAGTTAGACGTGAACCAGGATTTAATTTCAGCTAAGCAGGAAGTGAGGGAGGAGGGAGGCAGTGAAGAGTCAGGTGCAGTGGATAAAAAGAGCTGGGTGTCATCAGCAAAACAATGGAAATGGATGTTAAATTTACGGAAGATATGGCCAAGGGGGAGAAGGTAGATGATGAAAAGAAGAGGCCCCAGGACAGAGCCTTGGGGCACACCTGAGGTCACAGGAGAGCAATGGGATCTGAATGATTTTAGTTTGATGAACTGGGTGCGGCCGGAGAGATAGGACTGAAACCAAGCGAGGGGTGTGTGGGTGATGCCAATGGATGAGAGTCTATGGAGGAGGATGTTGTGGGAGATGGTATCAAAAGCCGCACTGAGATCGAGGAGGATTAGGAGGGAAAGTAAACCAGAATCAGCCGCCATGAGAAGGGAGTTGGTGATTCTGAGGAGAGCAGATTCTGTGCTATGACCGGGGCGGAAACCAGACTGAAACTGTTCGTACAGACTGTTATCTGTTAAATGGAGGTGGAGTTGAGAGGCGACTGTTTTTTCCAGAATTTTAGAGATGAATGGAAGGTTGGAAATAGGACGGAGATTATTGAAGGTATTAGGATCCAATCCAGGTTTTTTAACGATGGGAGTGATAACTGCAGTTTTGAAAATAACTGGGACAGTTCCAGAAGAGAGAGAAGAGTGAATAATAGCAGAAATGAATGGAAGAAGTGATGCAATGCAAGATTTAACAAGGGCTGTAGGGAGAGGATCCAGTGAGCATGTAGAGGACTTGGATTTATGAATAAGTTTGGCTATTTCAGAGGCAGGAGGAAGCTGAAAGACAGAAAAAAGTTGACTGGGCGGGGGAGGTTCAGTGGAGGGAGAAACAGGAGAAACAGGACAAAGTTGCTGATGAATTTTACTGATTTTATCGTTAAAAAAGAACATGAGAGAATTACATGTGTTGTCTGAGTAGAAGTGAGAGGGAAACGAATCCGGAGGATGAAAAATATTATTGAGCAATGAAAATAGGATCTTTGTGTTACCTTTGTTGGAGGAAATGAGGTCAGAGTAATAAGTAGGGATGCACCGATCCACATTTCTCACTTCCGATCCGATACCGATACTTATTAACTCAGTATCGGTCGATACCGATACTTTTCCGATCCGATACTGTTCAGGTATGTGACTCTGTTAAATGAAACTTTTGCACTTAAACTATTCATTTTAACATTATGTGAGATAAACCCAATGAAGACAATTTTAAGCCTTACAATAGGGAACCCGCTGACTTTAACAGCACGCAGGACAGGAGGCAATTATACCACACACACATGTCCTCCTTACTCATTGTGCAGCTGAAAAAATAAAAAAGCGCTAAGCATGATGGGAAAGACAACATAGCACTCCCCTTAACCAATAAGAGAGTGGATTATAGCTGGAAAACAGATTTAGCTGGAAAACTTTTCTAGCTAAATCTGGAAAACTAAAAACAACAGTAGCTCATGGCTCTCTGCTAAAGCTGGAAAACTAAAAAAAAACACTACGCATTATGGGAAAGACAACAAAATCCACTCTCTTATTGGTTAAGTGGAGTGGCTGTGTTGTGTTTCCCATCATGCTTAGCGCTTTTTTAGTTTTTTCAGCTTTAGCTGGACAAACTATTGGTTATAACTATTGGTTATAATGGGAAAGACAACAAAATCAACTCTCTTATTGGTTAAGGGAAGTGGCTGTGTTGTCTTTCCCATCATGCTTAGCGCTTTTTTAGTTTTTTCAGTTGCACCATGAGTAAGGAGGACATGTGTGTGGTATAATTGCCTCCTGTCCTGTGTGCTGTTAAAGTCAGTGGGTTCCCTTTTGTAAGGCTTAAGAGTGTCTTCATTGGGTTTATCTCACACAATGTTGTCACAGAGTGTGATTGATCACAAGTGCTCTTTGAAGCTGGATCGGAAAAATATCGGCAGGTTTGAACAGATACCCGATACTTAAATAATGCTGGTATCGGATACCGATACCGATACTGGATCGGATCTGCCCCATCCCTAGTAATAAGCATGTTTAGTTTGAGATATCAAGTTCTTGTAGTGTAATGTATGGGAGACGTACATGTCCCTGTGGATGGAAATACCAGATTTTTTATAGAGTCGTTCAAGTTGACGACATTTGGCTTTGATGGTCCGAAGTTCAGGAGTAAACCAGGGGGCAGAATGAGTAAAGGTAACAGATCGTGTTTTAACAGGAGCAATGGAGTTGATAATATGGGTTAAATAATTATTGTATTGAGCAGTGAGTTCATCTGGAGTCAGAAGATGATCAGGGATCAGAGTGGAGGTAATATCAGTGGAGAGGGAATCCAAATTGATGTTTTTAATGTTCCTGAATGAAATGGACCGGCTTATCTTGGTAGATGAAACACACAAAGGAATATGGAACGTAAGAAAAAAATGATCAGAAAAGGTGAGTTCATCGCATTTGCAGTCAACAGGTGTAAGTCCAGAGCAACAAATCAAGTCTAGTGTATGACCCTTAATATGGGTGGAAAAATCAACATATTGATTTAATCCAGAACTCTCCAGGCAGGATAAAAAATCCTTGGTGAGTGGTAGGTTAATATTGTCGATATGGACGTTAAAATCTCCCAATAAAATAATATTAGGTGACAAGGCACACAGTTGGGAAAGAAAGACAGAAAACTCATTTAAAAAATCTTTGTGAGGTCTTGGGGAGCGATAAACAGTGGCAATGATGGTGGGAGTGGGACCAGCCAGTTTACACACAATGCTCTCAAAAGAGCTGACTTCAGGCACACTCACGGGCAAAACCTTCCAACTCTCGCGATGAATTATCGCGAGACCACCCCCGCGAGAGCTGCGAGGTTGAGAGACGTAAACAAAGCCCTGTGGAGTGGAGTCGTTGAGTTGTGAGAAGTCTAAGGGTTGTTGCCAAGTTTCGGTCAAACAGAGAAAGTCAAGCCTACGGTTGGAGAGGAGATCCTGGATGAGATGTCCTTTGTCCGTGAGAGAACGGATGTTAAGCAGACCAAAGTTGACAGGCGTGGAGTTAGCAGATGGGTTAGCTGACCTGGCTAGGCTGGCTAACATGTTGCGATCTGAAGACCGGGTGGCTTTCCTGGCAGTTCGACGGTTGTTGGTCCAGAAGGAGTGGATGGGTTTCGACCTGTCGAGCTGGAAGTTCCGACGAGACCCACGGTGGATATATCTCCGGCGGGGCAGAAAAGCGATGTCTGGGTGGAGACGCAGCATCGCTGGCGGAGGATTGGGATGGTGCCAACGCAGCCGAAGAAGCTCATCAACTGAGTATTGTAGAAGACCTGCTACAGGTTCAGTGAGGAGTAGCAGGAAAGTCCAAGCGAGGAAAAACCACGCGTAAAAATGACTAATCCACATCGTGAGGCAGAGGAGTCAAACGAGGCCACAAACCCAGTTGGTGTTCGACAGGTAAGCCAGCCTCACTCGACTTGACAGCACACAATCACAGTGTGGTAAAAGCTGGATTGAAGGCAGGTTATTTGCACCAAAAAAGCAAAATTTGCGGAAAAAGACGAATAAAAGTCAAAAGTTTGCCGATGAGTAGCGGCAGCAAAGCGCGCCCGCGTCCACTCTCAGCCATGTCACCACCACACAGTACGCTAAACTAGTGTACCTAGGCATATGCAAACGAGTGTACTGAGCAATGCGAATGTTGTAGGGTGAGGAATAAAATTGTAAATTGAGAGCTGCATATCTGTGTATAAGTGAAATCCACCACCAAGTACTGTAGAAAGAATTAACTGCTAACCAAACGTCGTCATGGAACACCTGCAACAGTCACTGATTAGATGCCAAGCTGAAATCCTCAGAAAACACCCAAAGAAAGTCACCCCCTGCAGTATGTCAGCTGTGTGAAGACTCCCTTCCAGACTCTGTCGAGCAGGTCAGAAGGCCAAGGCAGAACGATCCTGCAGAACAAACAAGCTGCAGTCCTCCAAGAAGAAAAGAAATACACATATAAAAAAACAAATAAATAAAATAAAAATAAACCACCAAAGTACTCCAAACCACTATTACACAGGCCATGTTCATATGTCATTAAACATGACCTGCACCCCACCAGGCTGAAGTGATGAGAACTGGAAACGTAACAATTAATGGCGTGAAATTAACCCTGCATGTACTCCTTTAGGCAACATGTTCATGGGAACCTCACCTACAAAAATCTGAAATGTGCCTTTAACACTGAGAGTGAAAAGCACATATCTGCAAAAAATACAGTACTGCATTGTGAGGACAACGATTACAGTATATTGTCCAACCGACTGCCACAGAGAGGTCAGCGTGTTTAAAACAAAAGTCACAGCAACAGAAAATAAAAACAAACCATGTAATAACCCAACTGTTAACTGGCAATTAACTAACTACTTTACTCTGGAGTTTTTTCCAAAGCAGCACTGAAGTAACCTACACTAATAAACAGTAACTCTTACAGTCCCAGCCTGAGCTGATTAAGCTGTAAAACTCCCCGTTATCAGCCGAAACCCTTGAGCCGGACCACTAGCAGGTCCAGAACCAGAACCAGGGAGACAACTCAGTGAGATTTATGGATGAAAGAGGCCTCTGTGCCGTGCAGGTTCACAGGCGCGTATGGGAGGGGGTGAGGGAGGAGGGGAGGAGATGTCTCCTTCCCTGTACCTCTCTCCCATCGTGTCAGGCACCAACAGGAAAGTGTTATCTTGTTAGAAGCCATAAATCTGAGTTCGAGCCAGCAGCTTGCATCTGCAAAACTGCTTCGGGCACATCCCCAGACCAGGTTCCTGTCTCCCTGGCTTTTACACTCACAAACGCAATAAATGAGAAGAAAAATAAAAATAAAAAATCTGTCTAAAGGGCAAACTGTCAACCGTCAACCAACCAACAACTGCACTCCGGAGTCTCTTCAACAGCAGAACCGAACAAAACCAACGGAAGAAACAGCAGCTCTGGACCAGAACCTCCAGAGGCCATCTGCGGCGGGGGGGAGGAGGGG
>JBBPBX010025147.1:5918-26233 GCA_038048925.1 Garcialebias charrua | reverse complement strand
AATAAATAATCTTTCCCTGTTGCCTTTGTTTGCGTGTATGCAACACTTTCCGGTGTACAGGTCGCATGCCTCAAAGAAAAAGAAAGCCAAAAAAAACAATAAAATGATAATAAAGTTATCTTAAAAATGGGTGCGACCTATACAGTGGAAAATACGGTAATCGACTTTAACGGGGAAGGGGAGGAAAAATGTGACTCTGACAGCGATCACAGGTCCCGGTTGTGAACTATAAATCACATGCACGGCAACCTGTGACCCCGGAGCGCCCGGGGCACTCTTTACGGCAAAACCGTGTGCCGGATGAAAGCCCTGTGACTCGACGGCGACAGAGTCCCGGAGTTCACGATCAAGCCTCGGCCCCACAGTTTCCCGGAGTCCAAAGGAAAAGTGTCTCCCAGCCGACAGGCCGGAGCTCATAAAAGGGGAATGTGGGGGAAGGGCAAACTTAAGGCACCCGTAAATTATCCCTGCGCGTGTGTGGAACTTCTGTGCTTTACACTTTACTTACATGTACAAGAACCGCAAAAAAAATGCACATTCAAATGAAATACCAACAGTATGTAGCCGGACGGGTATTGATTAAAAATAGGTAACTTTAGTTTAAAAAATAAATAAATCTATTTTTAATAAAATAAGTGAATTTGGTTAAAAACTTTACTAAAAATTACCCTTAAGGCACATAGACCCGTTGCAGATGAGGCAGAGACAATTTCACACACACACCAATAAATTGCACAGTAGTTTGTTTAATAAAATACTAAATTTAAAATACAGTTTTAAAAAGGGCAATTCTAGCTCATTTCTATCAAAGTGCAATTCACATCTATATTCTAAAAACAGGAAGGAACTCATACACACACACACACACACACACACACACACCAAAACAAGACGACTGTCACCGCCTGAAGAGATCCTTTTATCGATCAGTCCAAAGTCCACCCTGGTGAAATCCGCTGCACCCCCAAAGACGTCACTCCAACCGACGCCTGTGTGAGAGGTTGAGCTGGCCAGTCGGCTTCAGCTCGGCCCGCAGGACGCGTGACGTAGCCCACGCCGCGCCGTCCAGACAGCGGGCCCCAAACAGTCCCAGGACCAGCCGGCAGGCGAGGGACGACCCGGATGGGGAGCAGAACCAGTCGGGACAGTCCAGACCGCCGCAGACACACGGCCACGGACAACCAGGAAGTAGACGTCGCCACGGACAACAGGAAGTAGACGTAGCAAAGGACAAACAGCAGGGACTAAAACAATAAATATTTGGAATTAAAATCTACAAAAGTATAAAATAGAAAGATACACTGGCGCTTACTCACCACCAAGCTCCTCCTCTAACAAGAGAGGGAAGCAGAAAGCTTGCAACGGTGGTCGCTAAACCAATCCATAGCGACTAAAAACACCTGATTACGCCAGCGCGTGACACAGCCAGCTACTGCCGCCGGAAGGCGGATGACGTGTGTCTAACCCTGAGGACTTGGCCCGTTTTATACCGGAAGCCAGCCCCAGACACACCAATCACGTCGCAGCACCTGTGGTGCTTTTAATGACTGCAGGTCATCCTGCCACATTCACCCCCGCAAACTGAATCGACGTCCCGTCGATTACCCAGCTTGCCAGGGTCGAAATCCAACGGACCTGGTACTCCAAACTTCGAGAGCCACTCCGTAACCAGCGCCACAGTAGAGGCATGCTGGTCCAGTTGGAGTGGCCAATGTGTATTCGGAAAGTACCACTCCACACCCAGGATCTGCACCACAGTAGAGGTACGCTGATCTCTATTTAAAAAATAATTTACAAGCTTAAAAAACAGGTGAACCGCTGCTGTTTGTCCTTTTCACACGCATACACATAATAAAAACAAAATATTTCCTGCTATATCACAATACAAAAATACAAACAGTGTAGTAAAAGAGTCCCAGCCTCAAATTGCAAAAACTACCAAACAACGCCAAATGTAGCCGGACGGGTATTGATTAAAAATAGGGAACTTTAGTTTAAAAAATAAATAAATCTATTTTTAATAAAATAAGTGAATTTGGTTTAAAACTTTACTAAAAATTACCCTTAAGGCACATAGACCCGTTGCAGATGAGGAAGAGACAATTTCACACACATACCAATAGATTGCACAATTATTTGTTTAATAAAAAATCCTAAATTTAAAATACACAGTTAAAAGGGCAGTTATAACTCCAGGCAACAATAAAAAATCCTAAATTTAAAATACACAGTTAAAATGGCAGTTATAACTCCAGGCAACAATAAAAGTGCAATTAAATACAATATTCTAAAAACAAAAGGAAAACCTCATAGGCAAATCGTCCACCGCCTGGGAGATGTTCTGTTAATCAAGCCGCAGCTGTCTAAAGAGTCCTGGAAGAACTACAGCGTCACATGAAACGCCACTCACGCCGGCACCAGGACGATTAGTCCGGGCTGAATCTCAGTTGGCCTCGATCAGCCACGCAGGACGTACAGCCAGCCCTACGCCGGCCGGAACAGCGGGCATCAAACCAGCGCCAGGACGACAAGACGACAGCCCACGGACCAGCCAGGTGAAACGCCAGTCAGGACAACCCGCACCGCAGGTAAACAAACGGTCAAGGACAAACAGCAGCAGCACCGCTGTGAGACGATAGGTCAGCAATATACGTCCACCGCTGTGAGACGATAGATCAGCGATATAGCTTCCTTAGACGCACTATCAGAGCGTGCATGTATTTACACCTGGCGTGCCACGCCACAAACGCTACCGTCTGAACCGGAAGTAGAATCATGAGGTCAGCCAATGAGGGAAGGCCCTTTATACACAGGCAGCCAGCACCAGACCCAATCACATCTCAGCACCTATGGTGCGTTCAAGGCCTACGGGGCACATTGCCACAAGTAGTACACGTTTTTTTCCTTTTAGCTGCTAACATTATAAACCATTGGCCCACCTGGAGACAAACAGCCCTCAGTCAACAAATAATTTAGTGTGTCCAAACGCAGACGTTTCGTGTAAGAGGAGTTCTGCTCACCTCTGTGAATCACCGGTTGTTGACTGCGCGCGTGCTCGGCCCTGTCGGTGGGGCGGGGGGAAACCTTCCAAATCATCTCTCGTTTCAGACGAAACTGCAAACCTCTCAGCGTCGGTGGTCACCAAATTGTTGCGAATTCAAAAGGTTGAAGGAAGCTCTGAAACGAATGTGCAAATTTTATGCAGGTTTATTGTACATAATAAGAATAAACCTTACAGCAACCAACAGACCTGACTCCAAGCACAGTCCAACACACACATCTTCAAAGGCAGGGCCACGGTTATAAAACCCCGGATGTCGTCACCGCCTCCTGGAACCTGGAACCGCCTTGGACTGCTTCAGGACCGCCCTGGAACCACCTACACTACCACGTGACCCTCCTTTCTGTCAACAAACTATCAGCTTCAATGTAAACATCAAATGTTGGGTCTGTGAATTGTGCAGGCGTGTAACTGTTCCCTAGTGAAAACAAAGCCCGAGAGAAAAACGTTCTGCCTTGTGTCACATTTCACATTATAAGGCAGAATTAAGTGAATACAAATAATGGAACATAATGGGTGTAATGTAATACTGATAGAAATATATTTCAATTTAGTCAGAAAAACATTAATAAACTCTTAATTCAAATATATATGTTTATCCACACAGTTCTATACACCAATAAAAAATTTACAGTAAAATGATAAGTTGTATTTATTTGATTCTGTCTTAGTGGACTGAAAGCAGGAGCTGGATGAAGCTCTGGTCATGCTGGTGAAGGACTCAGCCTTTTACCATTATGGACGATCCAGGCTTCAAAGAGTTTGTGGGGAAGCTTGACCCCATATACACTCTGCTCTGAAGAAGATGGTGGAGGAGAAATATGAGGAGGAGAAGACAAAAGCCAAGGCTCAACTGCTGAGCGTGGAGGGAGCCCACATGAGATACTTACAGGGAGGAAAATGCCATGTCCTTTCACCCATCCTTTGCTTTCAGAAAGTACTATGTTACAATTACAACATTAAGACATATCAGAGTATTTGAAGAAGCTTAATAATACTGTAATGAACATTTCTCAACAGATACTGGAGATCCAGACACAAGAGGGAGAACAGAACAGTGCCCTTGTGGAAACAGGTGACTGGATTCTAAGAAAGGTAGCACGTTTTAACTGGTCGCAGCCAAGATGGGACGGGTCGTACAAGGTGGCTGCAGTAACTTCTCATTGTGTAAAAGTTTGGCTAACTGAGGTTAAACTCAGTAATTGGATACATAAGACGCATTGTGTTAAAAGTTCTGACCCTTCTCAACGTACTCTACAGCAGGTACGAGATTACTTGGCTGAGCTGGGCGCATCTGAAGGACTGAGCGTATCTGAGGAGCTGAGCGTGCCATCTGTACAGAGTGACGCTGACCCTCCATCTCCAGTTGGGAACGTAGATCGACTAGTCCCAAAGCCACGATACAACTTGAGGAAAAAATCAAAGCAGACTTAAAATAACATTACATAAAAAGGGGACATTGTTTGTTATACATAATTGTTACAGGGAGAATGAATTATCGAGTGATTAGGTTAAGTGTGATAACCTTGGGAATTGTTTTAATTGCAGGCCTCATTCTGTGGTTTGAACCGAAAGCTAAGATAGGTTCCCCAGAAGTTGGTTACAACAATGTCAACAGGTCTCGTGATGAGGATCCTCACTTCTTGCTCAGAAGAGGGACAGGTGAAACAGAGTTTGCAGATGTTCAGATTCAGGTACGTCCAGACACTGAAATTATCAGATCAAAGAAATCCGTGATAGTTAATTTCCTACAGTTTAACTTCACAGCCGGGATGACCACATCAGTTAAGTTTGATTTTTGTTCTGTGGTGTATTGTGGTGCAAAGCAGGAGTCATTTGTTTGGGCAATGAAGTATATCTGTGTGACTTACATGCATGACATGAATTGCAGGGGATGGAGTAATGTTTTATGTAATTCAGGATCCACTGACTGGGGTTACAGGCCAGAAAAAGCAAGGAGAGGGAAATTTTCGTTACAGGAACGCTTGTCAATCATACAAGATCATACAAAAAGCACCAGATGTCTAGCAGAAAATGCTTGTAATTCTTTGATTTTGACTTTAAGGAATCCTCAGAGGCAAGATAGTGATTCTTATGTACTGGGAGCTCAAGTTTCTGGCAAGGATCCAATGGGTCAGTTCAGGATAAATGTGTTTCAGAGGGAGGAAAGTCAGATTGAATCAGACCAAGAGGTATCTTATTTGACAGATGTGACATATGAAGAAAAGTTAGCCCTGAGGTATTTGTTGTATGATTCAATACCTCATATTGCTAGCAACATAAATAACCTTATGATAGTCTGTAATCAAAAAATGTAAATTGTTATAAAGGTGCAATTATATCAAAAGAACTGTTACTGTACTTTACACTATGTACTTGTGTAAAGTAAAATCATACACTCTCAGGTATTAAACTCATAATTAAACTCCTGTATTAAACTTTTCACCTCATGCACTCCAAATGACTTTGTGCAGCTTGTGACCATCTTAAATCTGCTGACTCTGTGCATCTTTGTGACCATCTGTGTGAAACCAACCATTTGTTCCTCATTTTAATGTCATGTTCCTCATTTTATCCGCTGACTGAAATGTGACCTTCTCGTTTTTAGTCTAAAAACACTTGCATTATGAAGAAAGTGATGAATGCTCATTTTCCATGTGCTATCAGCAGTTTCCACCTTGTGACAGATGAGCACCTCCTCGTTCCACTCATTGTACCACCCTGTTCCTCCCTAAAGTTTGTTCCTCCTGCGCGAGGGTTTTTAACCATGCTGTGTTACACCTTGAGCTCAGAGCAGACCCAGACAGCTTCCGTACCTGTATTGTTTCTGTTCTCATCTTGCAAGATTATTAAATCTTTTGAACTTGAACTTCGTTTATGACAGCCTTGCCTCGTTATTAAAAAGTTTATTCCACAATTTGGCGTCACGAGACAGGATATTGCGTGTGACTGGACCACCTGCTGGAGACGACCGAACGGGACTCCGGAACCGTGGGTCTCTTAGACCTGCTCCTCTTCCTCGAGTAGACTTCAGAGACGAAAAGGACGTTTCGGTCCTCACAGCGGGAGAGCCAGCATCGACAATATTCCACGAACCAACAGGAAGGCTGGGAGGTAAAGTAAAAATCTCCTTTCAAGTTTGAAAGATTTAAGCCGGGGTAAAACTAATACGAGGCGCGTTCAAGGACCGTAGGAAAGTTGAGCGCAAGAAGCACGAAAAACGCTGTGAACGTTTATTTTTTTTTAACGTAAGAACACGTAAATCGTTGTGAGCGCAAGAAACGTAAAGCGTTGTGAGCGTTTATTTTTAAGAACGCAAGAACACGTTAAAATTGTGAGCACTCGATAGTGCAAGAACAATTTTCGCGTTAAACTCTTAACGCAGGAAGGTCCGCCCGAAAATCAAGCACGTAGGCAATTCAAATGTAGAAATACGTTAAAAAATTGTCGCCAATCGTGCCGCACGTAGGTTGTTATATAAGGTAGAAATACTTTGAAGACGGCCACAAATCGTGCCACAGCAGAAATAGATTTGGGGAGCGCTCAATAAAAAATAAAATAAAATAAAAAGCGAAAAATAACAAATAAAAAATAGATAAACCTGTGTAGTTACACTCATTTTGAAATAAAATAAAATAATTAGACGAATAAGCTGGTTATACATACCACCCTGAACACGCCCGATCTCGTCTGATCTCAAAAGCTAAGCAGGGTCGGGCCTGGTTAGTACTTGGATGGGAGACTGCCTGGTTTTAAACAATAAACTCATTCAAAATTAAATTAGGCAAACAACCTGTTTTTCAAACAGGTAAAATTAACTGAAATATTAAATAAATATAGATAACAAATAGAACTAAATAGATATAGTAAAAAAGTAAATAAAACAGACATTTAAATCAAATAAAAATAATAAAAAAATAAAAAAAATAAAAAATGGTGATGAGAGAACTAAGATTGGAACAACGTTGTCTCTTAAATTAAGAGCTAATTGTCTACACTAGTGGTCGTGTTTATTTGTGATTCTGGTTTCTTGTTTGTTGGTGGCGTGGGCTAGACAACAAGGTGATTCAGGTCTGTTTGTTCTGTTGGTTCGACTATCAGAGCATAACTTGAGCGTCCACTGCTATGTGGACTTAACAGTTGTGTGAGGAGCTGAAATTGTTTCTGTTTTGTTTGTGACTCAGATGTCTGTTTGTTTTATCGAGATTTTAAACTTTAGAGAGAATTGTGGCACTCCAGATGAGCAAACAGCTGCGTGTGTGTGCGGCTGTTCCTGCATGTGAAAAGAACAGCTGTTTTGTGTGAGTGAAGGGCTGCTAGGGTGAGATAATGCTTATGCCTCGTGTGTGTGTGTGCAAGTGTGAGTGCATGTATAACAGAGGAAGTATGAGCTGACTTTGTGGTTTTGAAACCTGACAGGTACAGATCACAAAGCTGGTAAGTATGGTATATTTAATGTTCATGAGAAGCAATCTGAAATCTGAAACTAGAAATAAACCCAAAGAAGCATAATCTGAAATATCTGAAACAATCTGAAATGTTAAAACATCTGAAATAAGCAGAAAATAAGCTAAATAAAGTGGAAATTATCTGAAAAAGCTTTAATTGGCCAAAACCAGCTGAACAATAGCTAAAACAAGAGCATGGTCTTGCTAAATTAGGCTGAAAAAGTTGGATTAAAAAATGTAGAATTAGCTAAAAAAGGCTATACAGAAATTCGTAAGTTAAATACCTTTTAATACCATCACAATATTTTTAATGCCATCACAACACTGAGCTGTAACCGTGGCAGCCAACTCTTATACTTTAGTTCAGAGCAACTAATTGTAAAGTAATAGATTACTGAGACTTTCTTCCTAAACTTTGCAAAACTACTTTTTAAAATAACGCTGACGTGACCATTAAAGTGCATTTATTAAGAAAACATTATAATTTTAAGCTAACTAGAAAAATATTGTTGTGTAGGTTTAAAAATTAATACCCCATCAGATGGCGTTTATTACCTTTTAATAATTTTTAATGGCTGTACTTTGTGTTGATTTTATTTACTACCTTTTAAACCTCTTACAACCCTGCAGATACCCTGTGAAATTAGCATAAAACAGCTGAATAAAGCTCAAAAGAGCACAAAGCAGTTGAAGAAACAGCTGAAATTAGCTGAAAGTAGCTGAATTAATGAAAAAGTGTACAAGGAAGGTGACTGTTTAAACTTTATTAAAAACTTAGTAAATCAAACACTATAAATATGGTGCCTGGATAACACATCTTAAACAAATTAGCAAACATCTCTTTTAAAATCTGACAATAGCTTCGGTTTCTATAAGTTCAACTAAGATGAAAAAACTTTGACACTTGTAAATAAAGAAAATTAAAATGTATTCTTGTCAAATAAACTTTTTAACTACACTTTATAATCCTATAAACTATCATACATAAGAAATGTTTTTAAATGGTGAGAGCTGTTTGAACTGATGTAAATATCCATCAATATTAAAAGATGTCACTGGTATAGCTTAGCCACACACACCAAAACAGTTAACCCTTCGGAAAACAAAAAACAAACAAAAAAATATATATATATATAATATAATAATAATAAACAGAACAGTTCCTTTCTCTGCTGGCTGCATGGAAATGCTACACTTTCAGTACATATTTGCAGAGTCATCTTGGTTGGTTTGCAGTGTTATCAGATGCTGCACACCCGTTCTTGAGCTGCAGCTATATGGCGCCGCAGATGACAGCTGAAAAATGTTATGAGGCTTTAATACACTGCAACATAGCTCTTTTTATGCATGATTCCCCACAGGTGTAAAATTTGACCTGCAACATTTTATTAATTTATTTAGGCAGCACCATGCAAGAAGGGTAATTGCTTAAAGGATTAATTTTAGGTACGTTTTGATAAATTAAGAAGATTATGGCTTTAATTATAAAAGTTGCAGGTCTCAATCCTCACCAAATGTCTCATTTTGATATTAAAAAAGAGACCACTGAGTGATCCTCACTGACAGGCGGTGAGTCAAAAACAAATATTCTAAGAAAAAGAAAAATCAGGACATTGTTTATAATAGAAGATTTTAGGGAATTTGGCTTTGATCTTGATTTTAGGATTAAAATGAATGTTTCCACTCTTAATGTAACTTAGAGGTTTTCTTTTAAAAATCCGTTGTGCAAACCTGATGCGGGATGACTCTGTTGAAGGTAAATGCTGAGGCCCCAAAATAGAACTTGTTAATTGTTGATTATTTTTGAACCTGGCTTTTAATATTTACATTATATTTCTATTTTTTCCTTCTCAACAGCGTGTGAGAAGACCGAGTTTGTGGAAAAGGGGGTGAGTCTGGCTGATCCCACAACTTTTGAACAGAACACATAATTTGTACAGATAAACCTCCACTAAGCTAGAATTTTGCCAAAAATACATACAGCATCTGTATTTTTTTTATCACTGCGACTGTGGTTATCGGTTTGATTGAATTGGATTTGATGTGTAAAGTTGACACTAAAACTGGTACTGTGACTTTCTAAGAACACCACTAATGCTATAACAAGCGGCACTGCTCGATGAACTCAAGGTGCTGAACACCAGTACAACTGAAACAACCGCAAAGAACTGTCACTGAATGAAGGCTACAAACAAAAACTGTCAAAGACCTGTCAGAGAACTATCAAAGAACTGTCTGCCAAGTAAAGCCAGCAACAAACTGCCAAACTTGAACTTTAATAAAGTCCAGATTTGGGGGTACTGGACGGAACAAAGCTGCATCACTGGGTCTGGAGCCAACACAGGCTGAACAAGGTCTCACAAACAGAGCGAGCACCACCTACAGCAGTCCAGTGGAGGTGTCGACCTAACATCTGATCTGATTGGTTCATCCGTTGACAGTGTTGTGATCAAAATTACAGTTTGCTTTGATAAAAATTGCTAAATGAAACACATAGGCACACTTTAGGATGTGCATGTTACATTTTGACGTGCATGTCTCATGATTCTTAGTGTAACACTGATACAAGGGGGTCAGCTTGTTTACTTGTCCTTGTTCCAGAAGACTCTGAGATTAACAGTTTAGATGCATTTTCGTGGGTCTGGTTTGCTACAAGGGATGAAATTTATGGTTAATTTTTTAGAAGGAAATTGTATAAGAACTTGTTTCATATATAGCTTTATGTTTTCAAAATCTAGATTGAACATTTGCAGTAGGCCTGTTACAACTACATAATTTTTATTTTATTTTATATTTCTGAAACCAACACTCAGACTGTGTGTTAGTAAATTATAGCAACACTATCTTTCCAACTTAGATGAAACAGAAAAATTGTTTCAAAAGGGGGGGAGATTGAGAACTATTCTAAAACTATTCTTAAATATAACTCATTAAAAATGGAGGATGAGAACTAGTCTAAATAAATAAATAAAGAGAGCTCATAAAAATATACAATGATTAGATCATTAGTTATAAAAATAAAATAACTTCTTAGGTTTTATATTCAAAACAAACAACAACAACAACAACAAAAAAGGTCCAATCATAAAACTGAGGAGTTTAATAGACCAGTTAAGATAACTGCATTGACATTTATACAAAGGCCTTAAGCAACCTCGAAAAAAAAAAAAAAAGGACACACTGTACTGTTTCAGAAAAAAGTTGGAGAAATCAGAAGCCTACAAACGATATGGCTCTGTATATATCTGTGTATCGAAGACAAGTAAAATTGGTGCTCTTAATAACGATTGTATTTTTCTTTTTCTTTGGAATGTGTACAGAAAAGGTTCCAGAGGCTTTGCAGGTCTAAAGGGGGACGCCCCTGGGCCAGCAAAGCCAAAACACAGACCCTATGTGGATCTGGTCACGGGTCAAGGAAAATGTGGTGGATCTGCGTTCTTAAAAGCATTTGATTTGATTTGATCTGACCTGACTAGACTTGACTGGACTGAAATAAATTAATTGAGCTTTCATGTATAGAGTATTTTACCACATTTTTACTACTGATGTGCACGTTCAATAGTCTTGAACTTTTCCTTTTGTTTTACCTCAACAGATCTCTGGAGGAGAGTTGAATAAACTAACTGATTTTGACTTCTTTTTATTTATTTATTTTTTAAATTTTCTTCCAGCTCCATTTGGCATCAGACTCAATGTTTAATGCAATACTGTATTGTGTTGTTTTGAGGACAGGGTGATCAATGGACCTCATCATCGGTTGAAACCCTCTGGACATCAGATGTTGTCAACCAACGATTCTTCAAGCCACATGTGACTCGAGCTCTCCCTGGTGGCATAACCTGAAAACTGCTGGCACTGGATCTATAAAATATCTCCTAACTTGTGTTTTACACCATTTTTAGTTTTTAAATGCTTTAAATTGATTTAAATTGCTATTAAGTATTGGTCTGGATATTTTATCATACTGTTAACAATAGGAAATATGGATAAATGCCTGTAGCCACATCTTAAAATTTTACTGATATTTTCTCTCTCTCTCTCTTTCAGTTGGTGACAACGCGACGGACCGATGCCTCTGAGATGGACCTGAATCGTCCAACCAATTCGTAGTCATTGTTAAAATGCATGCCAACGAGTTGTGGCCTTTTTAAGATGGAGGCATCCACTGTGCGCTTTGTGACCAACTGACGGAGAACTACATTTTTAGACATTGTATTGTGTTTAGCTAAGTTGTGATATATTTACTTTATTAATGCCTCATTTGATCATTTGCGCATGCGGAGACGAGCTAAGCATAACCTCAGCCCATTTGAAATCCTTTTTGCGGCTCCACCCAACATGGGTGTGGGACCAATCTCAACTAGTGATCTAAAACATTGTGATCACGACATGCTTACGTATTGTATTAATCTGACTAACCACCTCAAATCCATCAGAGAGCAAGTCCAGGGAGGGCTACCCAGCCCAACTCAGGTAAAGTTACACAACATAACTCCTGGAGACTTTGTTATGGTTAAATCTTTCAGGAGGAAACACTGGAACTCGCCCAGGTGGACGGGACCCTACCAGGTGTTGCTCGTGACCCACACGGCCGTGAAAGTCGCTGAGAGGGCTACTTGGATCCACGCCGCCCACTGCAAGCCGTTCCGAGGTACCAGGTCACCAACAGAGGACCCATTGGCAGGAGATCCCTCCTTCCAAGAGGAGCAACGCGCCAGAGCCTTAGAGGCTGGGTGCCAACGAGGGATCTATGCGCTCAGGAGACACTGCTTTAAGAAGAACTCCTGACAACGACAGAAAAGATAAGACAATGCTCGATACACGCATCCCACGCACAATTTTAAAACAACCTGTTTCACCTAGAACATCCACTGGGATGAAAGAGTTGCTTTGCTATACTCTAGTCATTGTGGGACTGACACTGATAGGTCTCATGACATGGTACCTGCATCCTGAAAATGTGAACCAACTCAATCCAGCTAAGAGAGAGCTCAAACAGAGTCCTGGTCGAAGGGACTACAACGGTAACCCCGTCTTCATGGTTCCATATGTCAACGGCACAATCAGAAAAGCCGAGTTTTACATGTGTCTCTGTGGTAATTATGATCAGACAGCACCCAGAGGCTCATGTATATCACGGCTACCACTTTCTGAATTAAAGAGACGTGTCTCCTTAATGTTTATTTTTCCTTTTTGTTTTATTGATTTAGTCAAGTGAAGGTCAACACATAAAAGTCAAATCAACATTTTATCCTGATTAAATTACATATCATTTGTCCATTTATTTTCTTTTGTACTTTAATCCTCAATTGTTCTGTTTTCAATTGTTTTTGAACATGACTGTTGCTTGTCACATTATTTGTAGGTCTTTAACCTGCACAAAAACAGCTACTTGCTAATTCTATCTCTAGTTAATGATGGTTGCATGGAAAGTCTATTAGACACATGTAATTTGATGTTTTATTTTGAGAGTCTCATACTTTTTTCTTCTCTTATAGATCAACTGAATGTAAGGATGATATGGACACCAGATTTGGTCACCGCCGTGGGGCCGGGGTGTTGTGTGGTTTTTGTCCCCAAGCATTTCCACATCGTTGCCACCGGGGTTTTCCTGCACAAGTTCACATCATCCAGTTAGGCCTGGGGAGGCATAACATATGATTTAATAATACTGTGATTTCATTACCTTTAAGATTGATTGATAATTTTGATTTTGGTTTTGCTTGTATTAAAAATGTTCATTTTGCTGTTGTTGTGAATTGCATTATCTTAGTTGTTCCTGACGGAACATAAGGAGGGAATTGTAAAGTAAAATCATACACTCTCAGGTATTAAACTCATAATTAAACTCCTGTATTAAACTTTTCACCTCATGCACTCCAAATGACTTTGTGCAGCTTGTGACCATCTTAAATCTGCTGACTCTGTGCACTTTGTAACCATCTGTGTGAAACCAACCATTTGTTCCTCATTTTAAATGTCATATTCCTCATTTATCTGCTGACTGAAATGTGACCTTCTCTTTTTTAGTCTAAAAACACTTGTATTATGAAGAAAGTAATGAATGCTCATTTTCCATCTCTTATCAGCAGTTTCCACCTTGTGACAGATAAGCACCTCCTCGTTCCACCCATTGTATCATCCTGTTCCTCCCTAAAAGTTTGTTCCTCCTGCGCGAGGGTTTTTAACCATGCTGTGTTACACCTTGAGCTCAGAGCAGACCCAGACAGCTTCCGTACCTGTATTGTTTCTGTTCTCATCTTGCAAGATTATTAAATCTTTTGAACTTGAACTTCGTTTATGACAGCCTTGCCTCGTTATTCAGAAGTTTATTCCACACAAGATTAGCAGTGCCCTTTAAGTAGCGAAGAATCCTCTTCACAGCAGTCAGATGTGCAGTATTTGGATTTGCATTGAACTTTGACACTGCACTCACTGCTTGTGCTATGTCTGGTCTTGTTGTCATCGCAGCATACAGTAGACTTCCAACCATGGACTGATATGTGCTTGGATTGACAGGATTACTGACACCATCATCCTTTTTCAGCTTTACACTGATGTCAGCAGGGGTTGCAACAGGATTTGCTTTGTCCATCCCATATTTATGAAGAATCGTTTCAATGTACTGTTTCTGATGAAGAAAGATGCAGTTGTTTGTTTTGTCTTGAATAACTGAGACGCCGAGGATGTAGGACAGTTCACCCAAGTCCTTCATTTTGTAGCGTTCTTGGAGAGCCAGTTTTAACTCATCCATTCTTTCAGTTGACTCTGTAATCAGCATCAGATCATCTACATAAACTGCAATTATCTCCAGCTCCTGTGATGACCTCACAAACACACAGGGATCCGAGGTGCTCTGCTTAAATCCAAGATCCATCATGAATTTTGTGAACTCTTTGTTCCAACAACGAGGAGACTGTTTTAGTCCGTAGATTGATTTTTTTAGTTTGCATACAAGATGCTCCTGACCTGGTTTGATGTATCCCTCAGGTTGTTCCATGTAGATTTCTTCTTCCAGGTGTCCATTTAAAAATGCAGTGACAACATCCATTTGATGTACATGTAAGTTATTCTGGATAGCAAAGGACAATAATGTACGAATTGAGCTAAAACGTACCACAGGTGAAAATGTTTCATAGTAATCAGCACCATAAAGCTGTGAGTAACCTTTGGCAACAAGTCTGCACTTGTATCGCTCCACTTCTCCATCACTTTGATGCTTGACTTTGAACACCCATCTTGACCCAATGACCTCTTTGTCCTTTGGTAGTTCCACCAGATCCCATGTTTCATTTTCT
Organism: Garcialebias charrua; assembly: GCA_038048925.1. Taxonomy (NCBI): domain Eukaryota; kingdom Metazoa; phylum Chordata; class Actinopteri; order Cyprinodontiformes; family Rivulidae; genus Garcialebias; species Garcialebias charrua. The sequence continues at coordinate 11,426 of JBBPBX010025147.1, read as the reverse complement.
TCCAGTGACTGGTATTCCAAATCAGCCGCTTCTTGCCACTTTTTTGCATTTGGACTCTTTAATGCTTCTTTCAGTGTGACTGGTTCCATGACAGAACACACATTAGCACAATGATCAACAGTCACCATATCTGCAAACTCGTCATATCCATATCTCTTTGGAGCCCTTCTGATTCTGCTTCCTCTTTGAACAGTTTCCTCAACAGTGACGTCATCATCAGTTGTTTCGTTTTCTTCTGTGATGGTAATCACCTCTTTCTCTGGACAGGAAACGTCCTCCTTCTGTTTCAAGTCAAAGTCTGATTCATTAAAGATGACATCCTTTCGAATCAGAATTCTTCTTTTTTCTTCATCGAACAGACGATATCCTTTTGCATTGTTTGCATATCCCACAAACCTGAGCTTTACAGCTTTCTTGTCGAGTTTTCGTCTTTCTGCATCTGGAACATGTGCATAAGCAACACAACCAAACACTCTCACATGGCTCATGTCAGGTTTTTTACCAGACCATCTTTGGTAGGGTGTCTCTCGCTTCAGAACAGATGTTGGCAATCTGTTTTGTATGTAGGCTGCTGTTGCTACTGCTTCAGCCCAGTACATGTTTGGTAACTTAGCATGCGACAACATGCTTCTAGCTGCTTCAACCAATGTCCTGTTTTTTCTTTCTGCAACTCCATTTTGCTGAGGTGTATGAGGTACAGACTTCTCATGGTGGATACCTTGAGCCTTCAAATATTCTTCAAACTCATTTGAAATGTACTCCCCACCATTATCTGATCTTAGTCTTGCAACTCTGTGTCCACACTCATTTGAGAATGTTCTCTCAAAATCCTTGAATTTGCTTAAGACTTCACTTTTTTGTTTCATGAAGTAAACCTTACAACAGCGAGAAAAGTCATCAATAAAGGTTACAAAGTATTTTGACCCACCTATGGATTCAGTCTGCATGGGTCCACAGACATCACTATGGATCAGTTGCAGCTTACGTTTGGAACGGATTTTTCCCACTGCTTTACATGGCTGTCTTGTGAGCTTGCCTTCCACACAGGCTTCACAGAAAGGAAGTTCTTTGTCTGCAGATAATTTCACTCCATTCACCAGATCTTCTAGTTCCTTTAGTTTGGTGGTGTGACCCAAACGCTGATGCCATAAATTAGCTGTTACTGATGCACTTGATGCACTATGACAGACAGGTGAAGATCCTTTAACATCCAACTGGTACAGTCCATCAGATCTTTGTGTTCCCATTCCTCGAAGCGATCCATCCTTGTCACGTATGTAGCACCGAGATTTTTTGAACTGCACTGTATTTCCTTTTCTTGTAGCAGCTCCCACTGAAAAAAGATTTCCAGACAATTTTGGAACATATAACACATCATACATTGTGGCAGGTTTAGCATCACTTATTTTGAAGGTCATGTTCAATTTAACAATGCCAAAACCTTGAGCTTCCACCACCCTGCCATCACCCAGTTTTACAGATTGTGTTTCTGAAAACTGCTGGTAGTTTTGAAGATTTTCTTTTTCACAGGTCATGTGTTTTGATGCTCCAGAATCAATCAACCACTCAACTTGTCCTTGTCCTTCAGTTAGATTTGCATTTCCTGCAACAAAGGCACTCTCAGAGGGGTTTTCTTCATTTTCACATACAGCATTTTTGGCTTTGTGATTTTTATTTTGTTTTTTCCAGCTTGGACAATTGCGCTTTATGTGCCCTTCCCTGCCACACTTGTAACATCTCCACGAACTCTGTCGTTCAGCTCCCACTACTTTTGAATGGTCCTGCATTTCTCTGTGAACTTGTGTTGACATGGCTGATGCACCACCTGCAGCACTGTAGTCATCATTAACATGGACTCTTTTTTGCTCTTCATTGATTAATGCTTGCTGAACAAACTGCAATGTCAAACTGTCCATCTTCGTTTCTAGAGCGGTGACAATTGTAGCATAGCTTGGTGGTAAGCTACCCAGGAGTGTTACAATCTGATCTTCTTCTTCAATTACAGCACCTATTGCTCTTAGCTGATCAGTCAGTTCCTTCATTCGTTTTAAATGGTCATTTAAGCTTTCCTTTTCCTTCATTTCACATCTGAAATATTTCTTCTTCAAGAATAGCTTATTAGCTAAAGTGTCTCTTTCAAAATGTCCTTTTAGCATGTCCCAAGCCTCTTTTGGAGTTTGGCAGCTTGTTATTAAATACAACTGGGGTGTACTCACATTCAGCACTAACATGGAAAATGCCTTTTCTCTCCGTCTCTCGAATTCTGCCCGAGCTTGTGCGTTAGCATCCGGAGTTAGCATATCCGTCTCCGTTAGCATGCCCCATAGTCCTTTAGCTTTTAGCAAATGCTCCATCTGAAACTTCCACGTTGCCCAGTTCTCTGGTCCGCTCAGCTTGTCAATAAACAGCTTATCATCCATTGTGAATCCCACAATTCCGTTTATCTGACTCAAAAACTTCACTTACTGAACTTTTTAGCGACGCTCTGGGCCCATAACCTGAAGAGAACAGGTGTTTCAACGTGCGTTCATTTATTAATTATTTAACGGCACAATAACAGCTGCAATACACCAAAGATACAGTAGATGGCAGCATAACAAAGCTCTCCCATTAACAACCATTGAACAAATTACTGCTTCATATTTCAACATTAGCCGCAAATTATTAGTATTTTATCCAAATAACGTTCCTTTGCTGCAGGCTGAAGCTGGTCCACATACTCTCTTGCAGCTTCTGTCTTCTTTACAGAGGTTTGTTTTCCAGACAACATGGTCACAATCAGAAATAAAACTGGAGCTCCGACATCAACTACTATATGTTTACAGCGCGAGTGTCTCCGTAATGGCGGTGCTTCCGGTATTGCGCAATCGGTGAAAAGGGTCTATCAAGGATATTCATTCAACCTTTATTTATACAGGTTAGTCTCTTGAGCCCCGAGGACTCAGTAAATAGAAGAAATGAAATAAAAACTAAACAAAAACAGCTACATTATAAAGCAATACAAAATATAAAAACAGGAACATGTCTGCATTTGTTCTTTCCAGGAACTTAACAGATGTTTAAAGCCACTAATAGAGGTCAAGGTCGAGAGCTTTAGATCTTTTTGCAAGATATTCCAGGAAACAGGAGCAGAGTAGCAGAAGACCCTTTTGCGTAGTTCAGTCCTCACTGAGGGAACACTGCAGTTAATGATGACCTGAGAGCACATGCTGTAGCTGCACTCACACAGAGACATGTAGGAGGAGATGTATGAAGGCAACAGACCAAGAAGTGATTTAAAGATGAAAATGTATCAGTGGAAGAGTATGTGTGAATCTAATGCGTCAAACTGCTTTCAAAGCAAATCTACAAAACAAAGTTTGTAAGTTCCCTTTCAGTCATGTTCTCTCGGTGCAACATACTTGCTATGGGAATTGCGCCCCCGCGCGATTACCTGAAGGAATATACTCACGCCTTTACGGCAGGGGCGTCACCGCCGCACCAGAGGCCCCGCCCTCTGGGTATTTAGGCGGTGAGCGCCCCTCCATCTTCCTCTTTTTTGCCCTTCACCTCGCTTAAACACCTGAACTTCGCGGGACCTCTCTGTTGTCGCATCGCTCGATTGAGGTGAGCTTGCTCCCTACACTGGGCGTACAGAGAATTCTTCCCGCGCACTGCTGGGCTGGCGAAAACTAGTCCAGCATTTTTCTACTCACCCTCGAAGTTTTCTTCTTTTCCGCAGGTTTTTGCTCGAAGGCGCTAACTGCGTCACAAGTTTTTTGAGCGAAAGAAAAGTCGACGGAGAAGACAACTTTGAAGAAAAGACGACACTTCTCAGGACATGGCTCCCGAGAAGGGAAGACGGAAGACAAGGAGAAGAAAGACCAATACGACGAGTCCTCACTCGCGCCCTTGCCCCAGTGGCTGTGGCCGTTCCCTTTCGGCGACAGACACCCACGAGGCCTGTCCTATCTGCCTGGGGATTCTGCACGCAAGGAAGGCGCTGGAACTCCCCGACTCTTGCCCTTACTGCCGTCGAATGTCAGCCGCAGTGAGGAGACAATGGGCTGTCGCGCTGGCCAAATCCATGGCCAGAAGCGCGGCGCTCAAGGTCGCACGTCGGCTTCCCCCTGCTCCGGAACCCGATAACGTGGACTTGGAATGCAACGGACGAGTTGGAGAGGACAAAATGTCGGATTCCTCGGGTGCCGCCGAGGACTCAACGTCTGAAGTGTCCGACCTAGATGCCGAATTTGGTGACAAGGGAGAAATTGTGAGTTCCTCCCAGAACCTGGCGTACATTCTCCCGGAACCGGACCTGTCAGTACCGGCCCTGTTCGACTTGTGTCGTAGGGCAGCGGATGCTCTGCAGATCACGTGGCCGAACCCGACGCCTCGCCAGCAGGCTACGAGGCTAGCGGGAAGCTACTTCCAAGCGAAGCAACCAACAACGTCACAAAAGATGCCCATCTTTCCGGACTTCCTTACGGAGCTCAAACGCTCCTGGGAGGATCCCGGAGCTTCTATCATGCTCCCATTGTCCCGGCTCCTCGACGTGGTGGGAATGGAAGCAGTAGGCCTCGACAGCACTCCCCCCATCGAGGAGACTCTGGCGGCTCACCTAGCCCCCGCCGCCTCGGGGATGAAACCTACGCTGCCCAGCAGGGCCTGCTGCACTTCGGAGAAACAACTCGGAAAGTGCTACAAGGGTCAGGGCCTTGCGGCTCGCGCAATGAACGCATCAACACTGGTGCAGGCATACCTGGCGGAAAAGCTGCAGCATGTCCAGGTAGCAAAAGACGAACAGGTCGCAACGGAAGCCGTAGAGGAGGCCGCCGGGCTTCGGACCTCGTGCCCTTACTGCTGTCGAATGTCAGCCGCAGTGAGGAGACAACGGGCTGTCGCGCTGGCCAAACCCATGGCCAGAAGCGCGGCGCTCAAGGTCGCATGTCGGCTTCCCCCTGCTCCGGAACCCAATAACGTGGACTTGGAATGTCCCTTGATGGGGACAATAGCTATCTCCCAAAGCAAGGCGATGGCAGAAATGGTTGTCGCCCAACGCCATCTTTGGCTGACCTTATCGGACCTCCCGGAGAACCAGAGGTCAACTTTCCTCCAGCACCCGATCGACTCAACGGGGCTTTTCGGGGGAGCTCTGAAACGCGTCCAGACCAAACTGGAACAGAGACGCAAACAGGCGGAAGCCCTCCGCGAGGGGTTGCCAAGAAAGAACTTTGCCCCCCGTAAGGAGAACACAAATGGCCCCCCATGGAAGAGACCCGCAGGTGGCGTTGGAACTTTCCAGGGACAGCCGAGGATCTCGCCAGTCTCCCCAGGCGGAAAGCAGGCTCGGACCTGATGAAACAGGATGAACCGACAATCTTACAGGTTTACCCGCCCACGTGGTACAGGTACCTGATCCATTGGGCCCAGTCTCCCCTCGTAAAAGACTACGAGGAGCAAGCGGCATATGTATGCGCACCAAACGCGACTCGACCATTGCATGTGTAAACAAAATAAACACTGTTT
>JBBPBX010025146.1:24126-39127 GCA_038048925.1 Garcialebias charrua | reverse complement strand
TACTCTACTATAGTTTTGATGTAAAAGTACAATACTTTTACTACTCTACTATAGTTTTGATGTAAAAGTACAATACTTTTACTACTCTACTATAGTTTTGATGTAAAAGTACAATACTTTTACTACTCTACTATAGTTTTGATGTAAAAGTACAATACTTTTACTACTCTACTATAGTTTTGATGTAAAAGTACAATACTTTTACTACTCTACTATAGTTTTGATGTAAAAGTACAATACTTTTACTACTCTACTATAGTTTTGATGTAAAAGTACAATACTTTTACTACTCTACTATAGTTTTGATGTAAAAGTACAATACTTTTACTACTCTACTATAGTTTTGATGTAAAAGTACAATACTTTTACTACTCTACTATAGTTTTGATGTAAAAGTACAATACTTTTACTACTCTACTATAGTTTTGATGTAAAAGTACAATACTTTTACTACTCTACTATAGTTTTGATGTAAAAGTACAATACTTTTACTACTCTACTATAGTTTTGATGTAAAAGTACAATACTTTTACTACTCTACTATAGTTTTGATGTAAAAGTACAATACTTTTACTACTCTACTATAGTTTTGATGTAAAAGTACAATACTTTTACTACTCTACTATAGTTTTGATGTAAAAGTACAATACTTTTACTACTCTACTAGTTTTGATGTAAAAGTACAATACTTTTACTACTCTACTGTAGTTTTGATGTAAAAGTACAATACTTTTACTACTCTACTATAGTTTTGATGTAAAAGTACAATACTTTTACTACTCTACTGTAGTTTTGATGTAAAAGTACAATACTTTTACTACTCTACTATAGTTTTGATGTAAAAGTACAATACTTTTACTACTCTACTATAGTTTTGATGTAAAAGTACAATACTTTTACTACTCTACTATAGTTTTGATGTAAAAGTACAATACTTTTACTACTCTACTATAGTTTTGATGTAAAAGTACAATACTTTTACTACTCTACTATAGTTTTGATGTAAAAGTACAATACTTTTACTACTCTACTATAGTTTTGATGTAAAAGTACAATACTTTTACTACTCTACTATAGTTTTGATGTAAAAGTACAATACTTTTACTACTCTACTATAGTTTTGATGTAAAAGTACAATACTTTTACTACTCTACTATAGTTTTGATGTAAAAGTACAATACTTTTACTACTCTACTATAGTTTTGATGTAAAAGTACAATACTTTTACTACTCTACTATAGTTTTGATGTAAAAGTACAATACTTTTACTACTCTACTATAGTTTTGATGTAAAAGTACAATACTTTTACTACTCCACTATAGTTTTGATGTAAAAGTACAATACTTTTACTACTCTACTATAGTTTTGATGTAAAAGTACAATACTTTTACTACTCTACTATAGTTTTGATGTAAAAGTACAATACTTTTACTACTCTACTATAGTTTTGATGTAAAAGTACAATACTTTTACTACTCTACTGTAGTTTTGATGTAAAAGTACAATACTTTTACTACTCTACTATAGTTTTGATGTAAAAGTACAATACTTTTACTACTCTACTATAGTTTTGATGTAAAAGTACAATACTTTTACTACTCTACTATAGTTTTGATGTAAAAGTACAATACTTTTACTACTCTACTATAGTTTTGATGTAAAAGTACAATACTTTTACTACTCTACTATAGTTTTGATGTAAAAGTACAATACTTTTACTACTCTACTATAGTTTTGATGTAAAAGTACAATACTTTTACTACTCTACTATAGTTTTGATGTAAAAGTACAATACTTTTACTACTCTACTGTAGTTTTGATGTAAAAGTACAATACTTTTACTACTCTACTATAGTTTTGATGTAAAAGTACAATACTTTTACTACTCTACTATAGTTTTGATGTAAAAGTACAATACTTTTACTACTCTACTATAGTTTTGATGTAAAAGTACAATACTTTTACTACTCTACTATAGTTTTGATGTAAAAGTACAATACTTTTACTACTCTACTATAGTTTTGATGTAAAAGTACAATACTTTTACTACTCTACTATAGTTTTGATGTAAAAGTACAATACTTTTACTACTCTACTATAGTTTTGATGTAAAAGTACAATACTTTTACTACTCTACTATAGTTTTGATGTAAAAGTACAATACTTTTACTACTCTACTGTAGTTTTGATGTAAAAGTACAATACTTTTACTACTCTACTATAGTTTTGATGTAAAAGTACAATACTTTTACTACTCTACTATAGTTTTGATGTAAAAGTACAATACTTTTACTACTCTACTATAGTTTTGATGTAAAAGTACAATACTTTTACTACTCTACTATAGTTTTGATGTAAAAGTACAATACTTTTACTACTCTACTATAGTTTTGATGTAAAAGTACAATACTTTTACTACTCTACTATAGTTTTGATGTAAAAGTACAATACTTTTACTACTCTACTATAGTTTTGATGTAAAAGTACAATACTTTTACTACTCTACTATAGTTTTGATGTAAAAGTACAATACTTTTACTACTCTACTATAGTTTTGATGTAAAAGTACAATACTTTTACTACTCTACTATAGTTTTGATGTAAAAGTACAATACTTTTACTACTCTACTATAGTTTTGATGTAAAAGTACAATACTTTTACTACTCTACTATAGTTTTGATGTAAAAGTACAATACTTTTACTACTCTACTATAGTTTTGATGTAAAAGTACAATACTTTTACTACTCCACTATAGTTTTGATGTAAAAGTACAATACTTTTACTACTCTACTATAGTTTTGATGTAAAAGTACAATACTTTTACTACTCTACTATAGTTTTGATGTAAAAGTACAATACTTTTACTACTCTACTATAGTTTTGATGTAAAAGTACAATACTTTTACTACTCTACTATAGTTTTGATGTAAAAGTACAATACTTTTACTACTCTACTATAGTTTTGATGTAAAAGTACAATACTTTTACTACTCTACTATAGTTTTGATGTAAAAGTACAATACTTTTACTACTCTACTATAGTTTTGATGTAAAAGTACAATACTTTTACTACTCTACTATAGTTTTGATGTAAAAGTACAATACTTTTACTACTCTACTATAGTTTTGATGTAAAAGTACAATACTTTTACTACTCTACTATAGTTTTGATGTAAAAGTACAATACTTTTACTACTCTACTATAGTTTTGATGTAAAAGTACAATACTTTTACTACTCTACTTTAGTTTTGATGTAAAAGTACAATACTTTTACTACTCCACTATAGTTTTGATGTAAAAGTACAATACTTTTACTACTCTACTATAGTTTTGATGTAAAAGTACAATACTTTTACTACTCTACTATAGTTTTGATGTAAAAGTACAATACTTTTACTACTCTACTATAGTTTTGATGTAAAAGTACAATACTTTTACTACTCTACTATAGTTTTGATGTAAAAGTACAATACTTTTACTACTCTACTATAGTTTTGATGTAAAAGTACAATACTTTTACTACTCTACTATAGTTTTGATGTAAAAGTACAATACTTTTACTACTCTACTATAGTTTTGATGTAAAAGTACAATACTTTTACTACTCTACTATAGTTTTGATGTAAAAGTACAATACTTTTACTACTCTACTATAGTTTTGATGTAAAAGTACAATACTTTTACTACTCTACTATAGTTTTGATGTAAAAGTACAATACTTTTACTACTCTACTTTAGTTTTGATGTAAAAGTACAATACTTTTACTACTCCACTATAGTTTTGATGTAAAAGTACAATACTTTTACTACTCTACTATAGTTTTGATGTAAAAGTACAATACTTTTACTACTCTACTATAGTTTTGATGTAAAAGTACAATACTTTTACTACTCTACTATAGTTTTGATGTAAAAGTACAATACTTTTACTACTCTACTATAGTTTTGATGTAAAAGTACAATACTTTTACTACTCTACTATAGTTTTGATGTAAAAGTACAATACTTTTACTACTCTACTATAGTTTTGATGTAAAAGTACAATACTTTTACTACTCTACTATAGTTTTGATGTAAAAGTACAATACTTTTACTACTCTACTATAGTTTTGATGTAAAAGTACAATACTTTTACTACTCTACTTTAGTTTTGATGTAAAAGTACAATACTTTTACTACTCCACTATAGTTTTGATGTAAAAGTACAATACTTTTACTACTCTACTATAGTTTTGATGTAAAAGTACAATACTTTTACTACTCTACTATAGTTTTGATGTAAAAGTACAATACTTTTACTACTCTACTATAGTTTTGATGTAAAAGTACAATACTTTTACTACTCTACTATAGTTTTGATGTAAAAGTACAATACTTTTACTACTCTACTATAGTTTTGATGTAAAAGTACAATACTTTTACTACTCTACTATAGTTTTGATGTAAAAGTACAATACTTTTACTACTCTACTATAGTTTTGATGTAAAAGTACAATACTTTTACTACTCTACTATAGTTTTGATGTAAAAGTACAATACTTTTACTACTCTACTAGTTTTGATGTAAAAGTACAATACTTTTACTACTCTACTGTAGTTTTGATGTAAAAGTACAATACTTTTACTACTCTACTGTAGTTTTGATGTAAAAGTACAATACTTTTACTACTCTACTATAGTTTTGATGTAAAAGTACAATACTTTTACTACTCTACTATAGTTTTGATGTAAAAGTACAATACTTTTACTACTCTACTATAGTTTTGATGTAAAAGTACAATACTTTTACTACTCTACTATAGTTTTGATGTAAAAGTACAATACTTTTACTACTCTACTTTAGTTTTGATGTAAAAGTACAATACTTTTACTACTCTACTATAGTTTTGATGTAAAAGTACAATACTTTTACTACTCTACTATAGTTTTGATGTAAAAGTACAATACTTTTACTACTCTACTATAGTTTTGATGTAAAAGTACAATACTTTTACTACTCTACTATAGTTTTGATGTAAAAGTACAATACTTTTACTACTCTACTATAGTTTTGATGTAAAAGTACAATACTTTTACTACTCTACTATAGTTTTGATGTAAAAGTACAATACTTTTACTACTCTACTTTAGTTTTGATGTAAAAGTACAATACTTTTACTACTCTACTATAGTTTTGATGTAAAAGTACAATACTTTTACTACTCTACTATAGTTTTGATGTAAAAGTACAATACTTTTACTACTCTACTATAGTTTTGATGTAAAAGTACAATACTTTTACTACTCTACTATAGTTTTGATGTAAAAGTACAATACTTTTACTACTCTACTATAGTTTTGATGTAAAAGTACAATACTTTTACTACTCTACTTTAGTTTTGATGTAAAAGTACAATACTTTTACTACTCTACTATAGTTTTGATGTAAAAGTACAATACTTTTACTACTCTACTAGTTTTGATGTAAAAGTACAATACTTTTACTACTCTACTGTAGTTTTGATGTAAAAGTACAATACTTTTACTACTCTACTGTAGTTTTGATGTAAAAGTACAATACTTTTACTACTCTACTATAGTTTTGATGTAAAAGTACAATACTTTTACTACTCTACTATAGTTTTGATGTAAAAGTACAATACTTTTACTACTCTACTATAGTTTTGATGTAAAAGTACAATACTTTTACTACTCTACTATAGTTTTGATGTAAAAGTACAATACTTTTACTACTCTACTATAGTTTTGATGTAAAAGTACAATACTTTTACTACTCTACTATAGTTTTGATGTAAAAGTACAATACTTTTACTACTCTACTATAGTTTTGATGTAAAAGTACAATACTTTTACTACTCTACTATAGTTTTGATGTAAAAGTACAATACTTTTACTACTCTACTATAGTTTTGATGTAAAAGTACAATACTTTTACTACTCTACTATAGTTTTGATGTAAAAGTACAATACTTTTACTACTCTACTATAGTTTTGATGTAAAAGTACAATACTTTTACTACTCTACTATAGTTTTGATGTAAAAGTACAATACTTTTACTACTCTACTATAGTTTTGATGTAAAAGTACAATACTTTTACTACTCTACTATAGTTTTGATGTAAAAGTACAATACTTTTACTACTCTACTATAGTTTTGATGTAAAAGTACAATACTTTTACTACTCTACTATAGTTTTGATGTAAAAGTACAATACTTTTACTACTCTACTATAGTTTTGATGTAAAAGTACAATACTTTTACTACTCTACTATAGTTTTGATGTAAAAGTACAATACTTTTACTACTCTACTATAGTTTTGATGTAAAAGTACAATACTTTTACTACTCTACTATAGTTTTGATGTAAAAGTACAATACTTTTACTACTCTACTATAGTTTTGATGTAAAAGTACAATACTTTTACTACTCTACTATAGTTTTGATGTAAAAGTACAATACTTTTACTACTCTACTATAGTTTTGATGTAAAAGTACAATACTTTTACTACTCTACTATAGTTTTGATGTAAAAGTACAATACTTTTACTACTCTACTATAGTTTTGATGTAAAAGTACAATACTTTTACTACTCCACTATAGTTTTGATGTAAAAGTACAATACTTTTACTACTCTACTATATCTAAAAAAGCTAAGTCTGGTCCTCTGGACATTCAAAAAATAAAACAAAACAAAGCAAAAAAAATGTAGAAACGTTTCGTCTTTCGTCCGAAAGACTTCCTCAGTCTGAGTTGCTGTGTTCAGCTCAGTCTTATAAATAGCACCCTCCCACAGTGTTGCACAACCAGTTGGCTGATGACAGCCTGAAACCAGTTGCTCACATGATCAAGGAGGGCCATCAGCCTAACAATGGATCATTAGCACCCTGATGGTTGTTTGCTATTCACAGAGGGCTGAGTGATACTAGCAATAACAGCATTGTAAGAGGGGGACAGTTGAACCCGGAGGCCTCCACCCCTGTTTAATGATGGACGGTTTCTTTTCACAAAGATGGCCTCCTTTACTCCTCTCTCAAACCATCGTTCCTCTCTATCAAGGATGTGAACATCTTCATCCTTGAAAGAGTGACCGCTGGCGTGGAGATGAGTGTAGACTGCAGAGTCCTGACCTGATGATGTTGATCTTCTGTGCTGGGCCATCCTTTTGGCCAGTGGCTGTTTAGTTTCCCCGATATAAGACTGATCACAGCCCTCCTGACACTGAACAGCATACACAATATTACTCTGTTTGTGCCGGGGGACTGGATCTTTGGGATGAACCAGTCTTTGCCGTAATGTATTTTGGGGTTTAAAAGCCACTGGGACGTTGTGTTTAGAGAATAAACGTCTCAATGTCTCTGAAACTCCCGCAACATACGGAATGACCACTGGTCTGGGTCTGGGTTCCTTCTTTTCACCTGATGGCTGGCTGGAGTCCTGTTTGGGTTTCTTCTCTGCTTTCAGGAAGGCCCAGTTAGGATATCCACATTTCCCTAGAGCCTGTTTTGTGTGTGATTTCTCCTTCTGTCTGGCTCCTAAGTTAGTGGGGACGCTGTCTGCTCTGTGATACAGAGTCCTGATGACTCCTAACTTGTGCTCCAGAGGGTGATGGGAGTCGAACTGTAAATACTGGTCTGTGTGGGTGGGTTTGCGGTACACATCAGTTTGCAAATTTCCTCTATCAGAAACTGAGACCTCACAGTCCAAGAAAGCCAACCTGCCATTTTTTACATCTTCTCGTGTGAACTTGATATATTTATCCACAGAGTTGATGTGATCAGTGAAATGTTGGACTTCCTGAGATTTAATTTTAACCCAGGTGTCATCAACATACCTGAACCAATGACTTGGTGGTCTCCCTGAAAAGGAAGTCAAGGCTTTCTTTTCTACCTCCTCCATGTACAGGTTGGCAACAATAGGAGAAACTGGCGACCCCATAGCACACCCATGTTTCTGCCTATAATATTGCTCCCCATATGTGAAGTAGGTTGACTGCAGGCACAGTTTCAAGAGTTGACACAGTTGCTCTGTGGAAAGTGTGGTCCTGCTGTTCAGAGTGGTGTCTGATTTTAACCTTAAACAGACCACCTCTACTGCTTCATCAACAGGGATGCACGTAAAGAGTGATGTGACATCAAAAGAGACCATTGTTTCATCAGTCTCCATGATGACACCCTTCACCTTCTCCACAAAGTCCATGGTGTTCTGTATGTGGTGTTCTGAGCTGCCAACTAAAGGGATGAGTACAGATGCCAGATATTTGGAAACATTGTAAGTGACCGAGTTAATCATGCTAACAATTGGTCTTAAAGGTACACCTTGTTTGTGGATTTTGGGTAAACCATACAGACTGGGTGTGGCCTCCCCTGGGTACAGTCTGTGGTACAGAATACTGTCAATAGCCTTGTCCTGCTTTAAAATTTTCAGGCAATCTATCAACTTCTTCTTGTAACCACTTCCTGGATCTCTTTTCAGCGGTTCATAAGTGGTTACGTCACTAAGGAGTGACATAACTTTCTCATGATAGTCTTTCTGGTTCAAAATCACTGTGCACCTTCCTTTGTCTGCTGGGAGAATTATGATGTTTTTGTCCTTGCTAAGAGTGTTGAGTGCATCTTTCTCTTCTCTACTGATGTTGGAAGGTGGTGGTTTAGCATTACTGAGACAGGCTGAAACTTTGACTCTGAGTTGTTCTGCTTCAAACTCTCTAATTTTGTTGTTACGGATGGCTGACTCAGTGGCTGTGATCATCTCTACTAGAGGAATTCTACTTGGTGCCACTGCAAAGTTTAGTCCCCTGGCAAGAATCTCTGTCTCTGGCTGGGTGAGCTGTCTGTCAGATAAATTCTTCACCCACGTCTCTGTCTCCCTGGCATGTAGCTGTGTAGTGAAGTGTTGCCTTACACTGAACGTGTTGTTATTGGAATTGTGATGGTGTTGACGAGTTATCAGTAAGTTAAATTTGTTTTGCTGTCGAGTCTTGGACCTGGCATGCTGTGCTAAGCGTGCCTGATCTGTACAGTCCATCACTTGCTGAAGTGTGGTCTGATCTAGGCACGTTGTTAGTTTTTGTTTAATGTGCTCTTCTTTGGTCTTCAAGGCCTCAATAGTAAAATTGGTCTGTCTTACCCGTTCATTCAGCAGCTGCGTCTGTGCCTTCTGAAGGATCTTGCTTGCTCGGTCCCCGCTGACCGACGATTTCAGTTCCAGGCTCTTGGGAATGATAGGTAGATTTTTCTACCTGGATCATTGAGCATGCATCAGAGTATTTTGAACTACTCTACTATAGTTTTGATGTAAAAGTACAATACTTTTACTACTCTACTAAAGTTTTGATGTAAAAGTACAATACTTTTACTACTCTACTATAGTTTTGATGTAAAAGTACAATACTTTTACTACTCTACTATAGTTTTGATGTAAAAGTACAATACTTTTACTACTCTACTATAGTTTTGATGTAAAAGTACAATACTTTTACTACTCTACTATAGTTTTGATGTAAAAGTACAATACTTTTACTACTCTACTATAGTTTTGATGTAAAAGTACAATACTTTTACTACTCTACTATAGTTTTGATGTAAAAGTACAATACTTTTACTACTCTACTATAGTTTTGATGTAAAAGTACAATACTTTTACTACTCTACTATAGTTTTGATGTAAAAGTACAATACTTTTACTACTCTACTATAGTTTTGATGTAAAAGTACAATACTTTTACTACTCTACTATAGTTTTGATGTAAAAGTACAATACTTTTACTACTCTACTATAGTTTTGCTCCGTTCGCTTCGCTTCCTCCACATCTGGACTCGAACCCCTCACTCAAACAGCCACTGGCGAAGAAAAGACGCTGCGCATGAAAGAGGGAGTGAAAGGATTTGGTCAAAGCAACGGGGTGCCATCAAATCCCATAATAAATCAGCACCATGTTTGTCTCGGTTGCTAGGAAAGCGAGTGAAGGAATGCCTTTGAGCGGAGCCGTCAGTGTGACGGAGGCCGAAGCGTCACGTCTAATGTGTGCTGACATCTGAACCGTGAATGGAGCTGCTCTAAAGGTGGCAGGGGGGCTTCACCTTTCAGTTTGAAAGCTAATGGACGACTACAGACAGGTCCGCTCTGTGCCAGTCTGCATTTCATTATTCTGAAAAAAACATTTCCACCAGGCACAAGTGCAATAAAAGTGAAGCTAAATATGAGCAGATGGGGCACGATGCTGAACACGTGTGGCTTCAAAGGGAAGAAGACATGAGCCCCACAGTGGAAAACACTCACTGACTGTGCCTGCTTTAAGTATCGTCACCTTTAGGAAGAGAGCGCCCTCTACTGATCCGGTGGTGGCAAAGCTCCAGCAGGAGCCGCAGATAGCCTGGTCCTTCACTGGAGTCACAGCCCCTGCAACAGCAGCATTACAGTCAGGTCCAGATGTTCTGCAAGGCTTGGTGACGCGTTCAGTGCCGACACGTACCGTACAGCCTCCAGTCCAGGGACTCGGGTACTTTCACCCCCTCATAAAGTCTTGATGGAAACGGGAGGCCTTTGTTTGGCGTCTTGCCTCGTTTCCGTCCCCTCATTGTTGCCAGCTCGGACATGGTGCGATCCGACAGGGAGTTGAGGGCCAGAGAGAAGGACAGACCAGCTCTGTTCTTAGAGTGGACGTACCTAAAGCAACAAGGAAACATTCAGCTCAACCCAAACAAACATTACAATCTTTGAACCACATTCATGTTTCTCACCTGAGGTTGTGAAGAAAAGCGTGCTCCCTCTCCTCGTGCTCCTTCTCCTCGCTGTAGCGACGCTGAAACTTCTCCTTGAAGTGGTTGAACATCCTCTGAGGGTGGCCTGCAGCCGTGCTGTGGATCAGATCCTTCATTGGATTGGCCAGCATGTGGTGCTCCACACCTGGACCTGGAAAACCTCCACAGCTGATCCCTGAAGGAGAAGTGACGGTGTTTGTTCTACTCCCTCCAAAAGGTTCACTTCAGCTTACGACTGGAAGACAAACCTTCAGGCAGAGAGAAGACCACGGGATCCAAATGAGTGCTGAACTCCTGGTAGTCCACCAGGTACTTGTCATAGTGGGACATCAGCAGCGTGTTGTATCCCATCATCTCATAATGGAGGGGAACAGCTGTTTGACCATCTTTTTCTGGATTAGTCACCCACAGTGTGTAGGTGTTCTTCTTGTTCCCCACAGTGGTCACGTTCTGCCAGACCTCACACAGGGAACCACCGTAATACTCCATCCTCAAGAACTAGAGTGAAATGATTACTGGTAAGAACACACACAACTAGAATGTTGCTCAGCAGTGAAACAGGCGACCAAAGACCCTCGACATCAGGGGTCATCCACAAAACTTCATGAAGGGTTTTTCAGACCTCTGACTGGACAGGTTTCAGAGAATTATGAACTTTCTGAACTTTTGGTGCATGCGAAAAAATAAATAAATGCTACATAACATAATGACATCAATATAATAAAAATAATCACCTGTAGTTTTGAGTTAGACAGTAATGGCTGAAGGAAAATACTAAACGTGGAATTAAAAGATTTTTTAAAAAAGCTAAGTCTGGTCCTCTGGACATTCAAAAAAAAAAAAAAAGTAGAAACGTTTCGTCTTCCCTCCAAAAGACTTCCTCAGTCTGAGCTGCTGTATTCAGCTCAGTCTTATAAATAGCACCTCTCACAGTGGATCAACCAGTTGGCTGCTGACAGCAAACTGGTTGTTATTGGTTATTGAGCATGCATCATGGCATTAAAAGACTTTTTGTTGTTGTTGTTGTTGTTGTTGTTGTTGTTGTTGTTGTTTAAGGATCAAAATATTTCAATCAAGGCGAGTTGGTAAAGCTGTTGCCTCTCAGCAAGGTTGCCAGGTCAAATCCCAGCCTGGGACTTGTCTGAGTGGAGTTTGCATGTTCTCTCAGTGCATGTGTGGGCTTGCTCCAGTTTCCTCCCACAGACAAAAAACATGCATGTTAGTCTGATTGGTAACTCTAAATTGTCCCGAGGTGTGTGTGTGTGTGTGTGTGTGTGATTGTTTGTCTCATTTGTCTCCTTGTGTCCCTGTGATGGACTGGAGACCTGTCCAGGGTGTCCCCTGCCTCTCACACAGTGACTGCTGGACATGGACACCAGTGACCCAAGAAGAAGTGGGTAAAGAAAGAAAAAAAGAAGAAGAAAAAAAAAAAAGAAAAACAGAAAAAGAAAAGGAAAAAAGGAAAAAGAAAAGAAGAAAGGAAGGAAAAAAGAAAAAGAAAAGGAAAAAAGAAAAAAGGAAAGAAAAAAGAAAGGAAGGAAGGGGGAAAAGAAAGGAAGGAAAAAAGAAAAAAAAAGAGAAAAAAAGAAAAAGAAAAGGAAAAAAGGAAAAAGAAAAGAAGAAAGGAAGGAAAAAAGAAAAAGAAAAAAGAAAAAAGGAAGGAAAAAAGAAAGGAAGGAAGGGGGAAAAGAAAGGAAAGAAAAAAGAAAAAAAAAGAGAAAAAAAGAAAAAGAAAAGGAAAAAAGGAAAAAGAAAAGAAGGAAAAAAGAAAAGGAAAACAGAAAAAAGGGAGGAAAAAAAAGAAAGGAAGGGAAAAGTTGCATCATGTTTGTGTCTTCCTGTTTTGTGTACTTCTTGCGTACAGCTGATGTGAGCAGGCAGAGTTCCATCACGTTCTCTGGCAGGTTCTTGCTACAGAGTCCAGATGTGGCCTGTCGGGTGCTACAGAGTCCAGATGTGGCCTGTCGGGTGCTACAGGGTCCAGATGTGGCCTGTCGGGTGCTACAGGGTCCAGATGTGGCCTGTCGGGTGCTACAGGGTCCAGATGTGGCCTGTCGGGTGCTACAGGGTCCAGATGTGGCCTGTCGGGTGCTACAGGGTCCAGATGTGGCCTGTCGGGTGCTACAGGGTCCAGATGTGGCCTGTCGGGTGCTACAGGGTCCAGATGTGGCCTGTCGGGTGCTACAGGGTCCAGATGTGGCCTGTCGGGTGCTACAGGGTCCAGATGTGGCCTGTCGGGTGCTACAGGGTCCAGATGTGGCCTGTCGGGTGCTACAGGGTCCAGATGTGGCCTGTCGGGTGCTACAGGGTCCAGATGTGGCCTGTCGGGTGCTACAGGGTCCAGATGTGGCCTGTCGGGTGCTACAGGGTCCAGATGTGGCCTGTCGGGTGCTACAGGGTCCAGATGTGGCCTGTCGGGTGCTACAGGGTCCAGATGTGGCCTGTCGGGTGCTACAGGGTCCAGATGTGGCCTGTCGGGTGCTACAGGGTCCAGATGTGGCCTGTCGGGTGCTACAGGGTCCAGATGTGGCCTGTCGGGTGCTACAGGGTCCAGATGTGGCCTGTCGGGTGCTACAGGGTCCAGATGTGGCCTGTCGGGTGCTACAGGGTCCAGATGTGGCCTGTCGGGTGCTACAGAGTCCAGATGTGGCCTGTCGGGTGCTACAGAGTCCAGATGTGGCCTGTCGGGTGCTACAGAGTCCAGATGTGGCCTGTCGGGTGCTACAGAGTCCAGATGTGGCCTGTCGGGTGCTACAGAGTCCAGATGTGGCCTGTCGGGTGCTACAGAGTCCAGATGTGGCCTGTCGGGTGCTACAGAGTCCAGATGTGGCCTGTCGGGTGCTACAGAGTCCAGATGTGGCCTGTCGGGTGCTACAGAGTCCAGATGTGGCCTGTCGGGTGCTACAGAGTCCAGATGTGGCCTGTCGGGTGCTACAGAGTCCAGATGTGGCCTGTCGGGTGCTACAGAGTCCAGATGTGGCCTGTCGGGTGCTACAGAGTCCAGATGTGGCCTGTCGGGTGCTACAGAGTCCAGATGTGGCCTGTCGGGTGCTACAGAGTCCAGATGTGGCCTGTCGGGTGCTACAGAGTCCAGATGTGGCCTGTCGGGTGCTACAGAGTCCAGATGTGGCCTGTCGGGTGCTACAGAGTCCAGATGTGGCCTGTCGGGTGCTACAGAGTCCAGATGTGGCCTGTCGGGTGCTACAGAGTCCAGATGTGGCCTGTCGGGTGCTACAGGGTCCAGATGTGGCCTGTCGGGTGCTACAGAGTCCAGATGTGGCCTGTCGGGTGCTACAGGGTCCAGATGTGGCCTGTCGGGTGCTACAGGGTCCAGATGTGGCCTGTCGGGTGCTACAGGGTCCAGATGTGGCCTGTCGGGTGCTACAGGGTCCAGATGTGGCCTGTCGGGTGCTACAGAGTCCAGATGTGGCCTGTCGGGTGCTACAGAGTCCAGATGTGGCCTGTCGGGTGCTACAGAGTCCAGATGTGGCCTGTCGGGTGCTACAGAGTCCAGATGTGGCCTGTCGGGTGCTACAGAGTCCAGATGTGGCCTGTCGGGTGCTACAGAGTCCAGATGTGGCCTGTCGGGTGCTACAGAGTCCAGATGTGGCCTGTCGGGTGCTACAGAGTCCAGATGTGGCCTGTCGGGTGCTACAGAGTCCAGATGTGGCCTGTCGGGTGCTACAGAGTCCAGATGTGGCCTGTCGGGTGCTACAGAGTCCAGATGTGGCCTGTCGGGTGCTACAGAGTCCAGATGTGGCCTGTCGGGTGCTACAGAGTCCAGATGTGGCCTGTCGGGTGCTACAGAGTCCAGATGTGGCCTGTCGGGTGCTACAGAGTCCAGATGTGGCCTGTCGGGTGCTACAGAGTCCAGATGTGGCCTGTCGGGTGCTACAGAGTCCAGATGTGGCCTGTCGGGTGCTACAGAGTCCAGATGTGGCCTGTCGGGTGCTACAGAGTCCAGATGTGGCCTGTCGGGTGCTACAGAGTCCAGATGTGGCCTGTCGGGTGCTACAGAGTCCAGATGTGGCCTGTCGGGTGCTACAGAGTCCAGATGTGGCCTGTCGGGTGCTACAGAGTCCAGATGTGGCCTGTCGGGTGCTACAGAGTCCAGATGTGGCCTGTCGGGTGCTACAGAGTCCAGATGTGGCCTGTCGGGTGCTACAGAGTCCAGATGTGGCCTGTCGGGTGCTACAGAGTCCAGATGTGGCCTGTCGGGTGCTACAGAGTCCA
>JBBPBX010025146.1:0-18008 GCA_038048925.1 Garcialebias charrua | reverse complement strand
ATTTCATGGGCGTAGCCAGAATCTTTTGGGGGGCGGTTCGTTTTAAATGAGAAGTTGACCAAACCAAACTAATGTGCCTGGATAGGTCAATGGATAAAGCGTTTGCCTTCAGTCCCAAAGCTCATGAGTTCAAGTCCCGCATGGTACAACGTTTTTTTTTTTTTTTATTCATTCCAGATTAAAAAAGCACAAGAAAACTATTTACAAAACGGCAAGAAATAAAACAATGCATTAAATGAAAGGAATCAGACGAAGAAAATAATCTTATCTGCCCCTTCTCAAACTATTTTTTTTCAAACACTCTTTTATTGGATAAAAAAAGAAGAATGTGTTAACCACAGCCTGTGGTTAACACATTCTTCTTTCTTCACAGGCATATTAACTACTTTTTTTATCCAATAAAAGACAAATGTAAAATTAGTTGTTTGAATCGAGTGTTTGAAAAAAAAAAATAGTTTGAGAAGGGGCAGATAAGATTATTTTCTTCGTCTGATTCCTTTCATTTAACTGGACTGAAGACTTTCCTTTTTGATAAATCCTATAATTAGGGTTGGCTTGTTATGCTGCCATAGGCTTAGACTACTAGAGGACAAATTGACCACATTTCCTTGAATTAATTGGTAAAATTGAATCGTTTTCATATGATATTATTTCCATCTTAACATATGATTCTTTACCTGCCATTGTGTATCTGTTCCTACCAAACCCAGCCAGTTGAAGCAGATGGCCACTTGTCCTGAGCCTGTTCTACTAAAGGTTTCTTCCTCATGAGGGAGTTTTCCACTGTCAACTTCATGCTTGCCCAAGATGAGAGTTCTGTGATGGAGTTAAATTCAACGCAGTCTGCTCCTCAAATAAATAATGTTAAATAGTTTCATATACAGTCTGAACGTTTCTGTTCAGTGCCCTGAGATGACTTCTGTTGTGACTTGGCGCTATATAAATAAACTGAATTGAATTTAGTACATTAGCTGATGTAGTAGATAGATCTTTGAATAGTCTCAGTTTGGAGGAATAGAGTTTAGTTTTGACTAGATTGACCAGTTCATGACGTGTCCGTGTTGGGTCAAGACCAAAGTGAATTACGACCATCTTAAAAGAACTCCAGTCCAAAAAAAGCTCATAGTGGTTCGTGCAAACACATTTTTAAAATCCTTTATCCTGCTGTTAGTTTTGTATTACAATGTTATTTTGACAGAAATATTTTAGATATTTCTTTTGGAAGTACCCCAGGCCACACAGCAAATGTTACAGCTAGCTGCTGCTGCTATCTGATTTAGCAAATAACCATTAAGGGGCAGATATAATAAGATATTTTCTTCTTTCTGCCGCCTTTCATTTTATATTTTCTTTTTTACAAGATACATGTGTTTGTTTGTTATTATTCATTTTTATTAAATGAATGAAATGAAGTTTGATGTAAATAAATATGTGATGCTAAATTGACAGCTATAGTCATTAGCCCATTAATCTACTCAGAACCGTTTCTTTAAATTGAGTTCCTTCAAAGAGATGTCTACAGAAAGTAAGATAACTGTTTATAATCTTTCATCAAACCACTTAAAAATATCCGAACTATCACTTTAAAAGTCTTGGCTGTAAACCTTGTAGTGACACTGGCTTCTGTATGACAGACCAGTGAGAGAGAACGCCTCTTCTTCACCAGCGCACATTTTCTTGTTTGGCTTATTGAAATCCGAGAGGAGTGACCATGTTGTGAGGTTGGATCTACCCGCTGTGTGAGGTCCAGAGAGGTTTTATTTAACGCTGTCCAAATGCCACGGGCTCCCCTGGGCATTTAGGGGACGAGCTCGAGGATTGCCACTCAAGTGCTAAATGAACAGCATGTGTCTGGTCGCCAGACACAAACACAGTCTGGGAGAAGAACGAGAACAATTGGAGGATGAGGATCAAATTTGCGATCCGACTTCGGAATAAATGGAAGATAATGGATGGATGGATGATGGATGGATGGATGGATGCTAAAAGTTCTGTTTATTCAAACAAAAGACTTAAATGAGTGTCAAACTTTCTGATGTTTTGTTAGACTTCTTGTGTTGTGTCTGAACATGTGAAATCCCCATATGTTCTGATAAAAACTGCTACGAGGAGTGGAGTACATGAAGAGGAGCCCAGGCAAAGGGCTCCCTGATGGATCTTGGGGTTGTTGGGGGTGGCTGAATGAGGGTAAGAGGCTTGTTGGGAGGCCTGGGAGTGGAGCAGAGGGGGTTGCTGGACGGCATATTGAGCTCAATAGAAGCTGGGCTTTGGGGGGGGACATCCCACAGTCTGCTTAATTGAATTTCTCGAGCACCATCACATCTGTTCACCTCACCACCACCCTCCCGTCTTCTTTTACTTATAGCCTGAGAGTGCTGACTTCTGTTTAAAATACCGTACCGTAAGTTTCATAGCTTTCTTTGTAATCATAACAGGCTTTTTCAACGTCTGCATTTTAACTTGAATATATGGAACCCGATTCCGGCTAAAGACCGCCTGAAAAATGACGCAGTTGCTTAGAATTTACATCATGTTGCCTCGTAGTACCTCACAAACCGAAAATAGCTGCAGATTACCACAAAGTGGCTGAGCGGGACAGTGAAATGCGGCTTTGACAATGTCCAGATGAGCCGCTGATAAAGATCCTCTCTGCTCGTTGACCTTTAGCAGATCCTCGCATGCTCCCCAGCCCTTTTAGCAGAAGTGGCTTTAAGGAAAGGTTGTTTCAGTTCAGCAGATAAAGGCACTCTAAACAAGCCAGTGAGCACAGTTTTTCCATGTTATATAGAGAAAGAGGAACTGTATAAAAATATGTATAAAAAAGGCCAACTTCAGCTCATTTTGTCTTTGTAGCAATTCAGGTTCTGTCAGCAGGATATCTAGCAGTATAACAGCTCTTGCTGTGCTGTGATTTCACTTTTCATGAAGTATTGACGCTTGTACACTAACGTACGATTTTAAAATGAATACAACGCAAAATGTTGGCTAAGGAATTGTACTGTATGAATCCAGCTTGTTGCCATGTTGGTCCATTCTCTTTGGGTTTGTACTATTGTCCAGGACATCCTTGTAAAAGAGATTGATGATCTCAATGGATTTCTTCCTGTTAAAATACAGGTAAAGGTATTATAATAATAATAACCATTGTTTGGTGTGAATGTTTTATTCTGATTAGATGCAATATGTCTTTTTATCCTCATAGATGGCACAGATTAGTTCAGATTTTGTATTATTAGGTTGTCAGCATGGCCAAAGGAATCTGTGATGTTTTTTATGTCTTTGTATATTGCAAAAACTTTCAGGTTCATAAAGAGCTAAAAAGTATTGTGTGACCAAGGAAATCTTGTAATGTCTTGTTAAAACTTTATAGTTTAGACTACGTGGAAAGGTCTGGTTTCAGCATCATCAGTCAGTTCCTATGTAGGTTATCCCCTCCGTCAAAGGGGAACCACTTTACTTTTTTTTTTACAAAACTCTCAGAAAGTAATCATAGGATGTGCATCTTAAACTTGTTAATGTTTGTAGTCAACCAAATACAAGATGGCTGCTACACCAAACTGACTAAGTTGCTGTAACTCAGTCAGTCTTACACATATTGAGTAATACTGAGTGACATTGAACGTAATGTTACAGTATTTCCATGGTTTGACCAAAGCGTCTATAACCTTGTCATTTTTCATCTTAAGATAAGTCTAAAACTCTGGCCAAGCCGTAAATTCCTTACTCGAATTCTTCTAAAACAGTCTAAACATTAAGTGACTACCCCCTCAAGTATCACAGCTGTGTAATGGGAGTGGACAATGTTCTACTTGTTACGTAAACTGGGTGAACTTTGTTCTGATTTTGTTCAGTGAACTATGGTACCTGACTAGCAATCAGTCTGCATCCTTAGTCAGTGAAATGGTGTTCAAAAGGTTGAAGAATCTCAGGGAGTTATTCTCCACTTCAGCTGTGATTAGGACCTGTCATCACAAAGCTGCTAGACCTATGTATTCAAGGGATGAGCTTCTACTGTATTAATACCATAATCTTTTTGAGCCATCCAGTTTGCCGTCTTATTCCGCTGAGTCTGAGAAACCTGTCAGATAGGTTGGTGATTCACTGGAGATTTATTTTATCTTCCACGAGGTGTGTGTGTTGCGTCAATTGCACTTCCTGAGGAACCCTACCCGAGTCGCCCCATAAATCCACCCACTGCTGCTCCAACAGGGATCCAATTAACCCTAATAAAATTTGCAGAGTAGTTTAAGAAAATGTGTTTAAACCATTAGCACCTGGCCTTTCGATATGCACACGTGTCATAACATATGAGGTGCAGAACGAGTGATATTTATTCCACTTCCTCATTTAGAGGTTCTTCACTCCTTGTCTTGCTCTGTTTCAGGTTATTTTTTATATACATAAGCTAAACACTCTTGAATGAAACTGTAGAACCTGACTTCCCAGTTGGCCACCAGTGAGTGCACATTTCATCACGTCAACACACATTAGTCAATGCCCTAATAATCACATTTATGCATGAAGAATCTTTAAAAGCCACATACTGAGCGTTTACTTTCTTCTGACTGGTTTGTGTGGAACTAAATTGTTCAACAGGGCAGTTTTATGTTGAAGAGTCAAAGTCCCGTTTTATTACATTTTGTGCCTAATGAACTCGAGCCAGTCACGCCCAGCCACACTTGAGTTTCTCTTTGAGAGTTTTTTTTTCTGTCAGTGGAAGCAACACAATGGCGTTCCATTCTTGGCAGTTGTTTCAAGTCATTGTTTTGCCGGTCTGAAGAGCTAAAATAAAGCGCGGGGGGCTAACAGAGCAGGAGTCGGATGTTTCCTTCGATGATATCCTGTTTGTCCAATCCTACGATCTGTGGTCTGATGGGCTGAGTTGGTTTCTGAACATTCTTTGATACGTTTTCTACCGAGTAACCTCATACAAACTCAAAACTTCTAAAGAAATCAAAGCCTACTAATAAATAATAAAGCCAAAAACTTCTTCCCTTGAGGAATTATGGTTTTGTAGCTGTTTTGGTCTGTTTCTTCTTCTTTCGGCTTTTCACGCTTCAGGGGTCTCCACAGCGAGTCATCCAGGTCCAACAATAAAATGTAAAAGAAAAACAGTAATACGATCTAAGAGATGAACTAAGAAAAACATCAACTAAATATACACTAAGCACTGATAGCATAAAAACAATAAAAACATTACGTCGAACAGCAGTACGAACATGAGTCTGTGTGAGCAAATGAGCACGAATGAACACATCAACATGAAACAGATCAGCAGCAATATGAAACAGATCAGCAGAATATGAAACAAATCAGCAGCAACATGAAACAGATCAGCAACATGAAACAGATCAGCAGCAACATGAAACAGATCAGCAGCAACATGAAACAGATCAGCAGCAACATGAAACAGATCAGCAGCAACATGAAACAGATCAGCAGCAACATGAAACAGATCAGCAGCAACATGAAACAGATCAGCAGCAACATGAAACAGATCAGCAGCAACATGAAACAGATCAGCAGCAACATGAAACAGATCAGCAGCAACATGAAACAGATCAGCAGCAACATGAAACAGATCAGCAGCAACATGAAACAGATCAGCAGCAACATGAAACAGATCAGCAGCAACATGAAACAGATCAGCAGCAACATGAAACAGATCAGCAGCAACATGAAACAGATCAGCAGCAACATGAAACAGATCAGCAGCAACATGAAACAGATCAGCAGCAACATGAAACAGATCAGCAGCAACATGAAACAGATCAGCAGCAACATGAAACAGATCAGCAGCAACATGAAACAGATCAGCAGCAACATGAAACAGATCAGCAGCAACATGAAACAGATCAGCAGCAACATGAAACAGATCAGCAGCAACATGAAACAGATCAGCAGCAACATGAAACAGATCAGCAGCAACATGAAACAGATCAGCAGCAACATGAAACAGATCAGCAGCAACATGAAACAGATCAGCAGCAACATGAAACAGATCAGCAGCAACATGAAACAGATCAGCAGCAACATGAAACAGATCAGCAGCAACATGAAACAGATCAGCAGCAACATGAAACAGATCAGCAGCAACATGAAACAGATCAGCAGCAACATGAAACAGATCAGCAGCAACATGAAACAGATCAGCAGCAACATGAAACAGATCAGCAGCAACATGAAACAGATCAGCAGCAACATGAAACAGATCAGCAGCAACATGAAACAGATCAGCAGCAACATGAAACAGATCAGCAGCAACATGAAACAGATCAGCAGCAACATGAAACAGATCAGCAGCAACATGAAACAGATCAGCAGCAACATGAAACAGATCAGCAGCAACATGAAACAGATCAGCAGCAACATGAAACAGATCAGCAGCAACATGAAACAGATCAGCAGCAACATGAAACAGATCAGCAGCAACATGAAACAGATCAGCAGCAACATGAAACAGATCAGCAGCAACATGAAACAGATCAGCAGCAACATGAAACAGATCAGCAGCAACATGAAACAGATCAGCAGCAACATGAAACAGATCAGCAGCAACATGAAACAGATCAGCAGCAACATGAAACAGATCAGCAGCAACATGAAACAGATCAGCAGCAACATGAAACAGATCAGCAGCAACATGAAACAGATCAGCAGCAACATGAAACAGATCAGCAGCAACATGAAACAGATCAGCAGCAACATGAAACAGATCAGCAGCAACATGAAACAGATCAGCAGCAACATGAAACAGATCAGCAGCAACATGATGTGATTTTTTCCCCAGTGATTATCCTGGTTAGAGATTCATGAGTCTAACAGCCTCAGGGTAGAAGCGGTTCCTCAGTCTAGTGGTTCTACACTTAATGCTCCTCAACCTCCTTCCTGAGTGGAGCGGGGTAAAAAGTGTGTGCGCTAGGTGAGTGGGGTCCTTCATGATGCAGGTGGCTCTCTTCCTGCATCTGGAAGTGGAGATGTCTTTGATGGTGGGGAGGCTGACTTCAACAGTTCATGACTCCATGTCCTCTCTTAACTGCATCCATATAATAATAATAATAATAATAATAATAATAATAATAATAATAATAATGATAATAATAATAATGATAATTAATTCAATTTATAACGCACTTTTCATTACTGAAAATCTCAAGGTGCTACACATATATTGAATGCTACACACATTCATAAACCGGTGGCGGCAGACTACCATGCAAGGTGCTTTCCAGTCCTACTGGGAGCAACTCAGGGTTAAGTGTCTTGCCCAAGGACACAACGACACATGGTGCGGGTCCCGGGAGTCGAACCGCCAACTTTCCGATCGGGAGACGACTGCCCTTACCACTACGCCACGGCCGCCCCACCTATACATATATCAGTATCTCCTCTTAGTCTTTTACCTGGCAGCTGCATTTCTAACATCCTTAATCGGGCCGAGATGGGGTCGAGGTAGGGCAGCCGACTTGGGACTAGAAAGTTGCAGTTCGACTCCCAGCCATTCCCACATGTTGTGGTGTTTCTGAGCAAGACACTTACTAGTAATCCTTAATTGCTCCCCGGGTGCTTAGACAGCTGCCCACTGCTCCACCTGGGTGTATCCCAGGTGTGAAGGTTAAATGTAGATAACTAATTTCGCCAGACATTCCTTCCTCTGCCCTAATATACCCACTGTCCCTCCTTTGGACATGTCCAAACCACTGTCCCTCCTTTGGATATGTCCAAACCACTGTACCTCCACTGTACCTCCTCTAGACATGTCCAAACCATCTCAGTCTGGCCTCTCTAACTTTAGTGTTGTAACTGTTGTGGTCAAACCTATTTGACCGCAATTTCATGCGATGTAGAGAGAATATGGGTTGTGAATGACTCTCAGCTACTACCACGTTAACCTTTAGCTTGATAGCTGTAAAGTTTATTAAATTATAGCTATGTAAGCGTTGACTATGACTACAAAAAGTAATCAGTTGTAGACGTACATACTGTATAGCTATACATTTCTGAAAGTTTTATTGAAATCCGTTCAGTGTTTCATGAATTATTTTGCTAGCAGACAAACAGTGTTGACTCCAACACTTAATGCTAAAGTTCAAGACAAAGTAGTGCAATGCGTCGCATTTGCAGTATGTTTTGTGAGTTATTCTCAGCTACAACCATGCTAAATATTAGCACAAAATTTGTAATATTACCAGTAAGTGAATTATACTAATTTTGGGGGTTTCTATGGGCATTTAGTTATGTCAGCCATCTTGGATCAGGTTAACTCCGTAAGTTAAATAGTTGTAGTTGTACATGCAGTGATTAATTTCTGCAAGTTAGTTAAGACTCGGCAACAACATTATCTCCTGCCAGTTATCTACAAGCCACTTGTGGAAACTTAAGGGACTGTACATCTCTGGAGTTAATGTAATTCCACTTAAAACAATCTCATTATGTCTTGTTAAAACTTGAAGGAAAGGCATCGGATACGATCTGGGAGTTTCCCTGGATTTAACGCAGACGTCTCTGGATTGTGTTTCCCTGCACGCTGTCTCTCTGTGTTTGGCCTGGTTTACTGATACAGCACAGATAATGGAACACACACACACACACCAGTACGCACAGGAGAGGTTCGGTGGAAGCGTCACAGGAGGAAACTCAGCTGTGCACTGTTAATGAAAAGCCTGCCTGTCAGGACGTCCCACATTCCAGGATAAACAAACGAGGAAGTGGGTCTTTCTCCTCTGCGACACGGCAGGGATGACACTGCACGGAGAGAGGGGAAAGAAACGCTGCTTTCCCGACCTTTGCCTCGATGTCTTATCTTACTTGGCTGACAGACTTCCCCACTCATCTTGTTCTCTCTCCATCTGAGTTCACCTTTCTGCCGAGTCCCTCAAACCTGCTGTCTGATCCACTCTCCTCTCCGTCCCATCAGCCCGACAGAATGAGGTTATAGAGCCCATGTGAGCCTTGTCCACACGGACTCAGACTCGTCTCAGAGGTCTGACACTCGGACAGTGAACACAACAGTAGACCAAGTCTTTGCTGCTTTGTGTTTGGGCTGTCGCCTTCGAAATATATATTTTCACGCCAAACATCATATTTCATCTTTGAAGAAAAGAGTAAACGAGCCCATTCACCACCTATCCTCCTCATGTCGACAGCCTACAAAGCAAATACTGAAGTGCTTGACTCTGCCCCCTTCTTTTTGTGTATGTCTGTGGTGATTTAAGTGGAAGTCCTTCTTTTCTGATCATTGGGAGCAGGCTGCTGCAGGGGCTGGGTCGCTCAGTTGCCAAGGCGACAGCAATGATCAGTGGGGCGAGTGGACTGTACCCATGCTAGCTTTGGAGCTAGTGAAGCGGAGGAAACTAAGATGTATGTGTGTGTGTATGGGGCGCCGTTTGGGCATGGTTGCCCTCTATGCTGGCTGACCCATGCCAAACGATGCCAATCCAAGTAAGGTCAGCTGCGTGTGTGCTCACTTCTTTCAAATTAAAAGTCAAAGTGAGTTTCCTCCTCCTTTACGCATACGTTGTTTGCGAATTTATAAAGCATCATCAATTTGAGGGAAAAGTGCAATTTGAAAAAAATGCTTGCTTGAAAATTTGAGCTAGAATTTTTTTTTAAATTAACTAGTGCCTTTTTATCTTATCAAGAAACTCAAAGCTCTTTACAACACAATCTGTGCCCTCATAACTTCAAATACTGTAGCAGTCTACTAGACCTATACAGAATAATCAGTGCTTTATCACATGCAGGAAATGAGGGGTTCAGTGTCTTACCCAGTGACACTTCAGCATGTGACTGCTAGTGGAATCAAACCCCCAACTCTCCCATTGGAGGACGACTGCTCTAACCACTTACTTCGGGGGTTGGGTTAAGTTCTGTTAGATTCCATTGATATGAAAACATCTCTTGAGCAGAAGGTTATTTTTAACAAGCAGATAAATGTAAAGTCGACAAGCGGATACTTCCTACACAGATTCCTGTGTTTCCACATGTTTCATTATCCTCCAGCTCGGTTACTTCATTTGACCACACCTGACAAGTTGTTAATAAAAGAATACTACGGTAAATATCATTCACACTAAATATGTTATGTGTTGTATCACTTTATTTAATAAGTTCACACATGCACTTGGTTAGCAATTTGAAGACTATTCATCGTTTATAACATTTTATTATTTTTACATTGTGACTCAAGTTTATGGAAACCTAAGCTGATATTTATTAGTTTTTAGAATAATTAAGCAGTTCTCCTTTTTTAGTTTGTAAATCAAACATTTATACAGTACACCACAGTGTAACACTGTGTTGCACATCATTCACACATTATAAAAGCACAGTTTGAGGGGGGCGCTGTGGAGCGCTGATGGAGTAAGACGTGCTTCGTGTCAGCTCTTCCGGGACATGCATTTAATATACTTTTTTTGCACCTTTTAACATCCTTTTTCTGGCATAGACTGGTTTTTGTTATACTGTAGAAGAAATACACATATTCGATGCCCAAAGTGTAACCACCGAGGATAAATATGGGAAAACACGACAGAGCAGCTCGCGGCGAGGCCAGCCATGAGGCTGCAGTGGAGCTTGATGCTAATAGCACACTGCTAGCCAAACTGAAGGAAATGATCGACGAACTACGCACCGACCTCATCAACAGGTTTGAGACTATAGCTTTGGCTATTATTAAGAAGGAGGTTACAGCTGTTTTGACAAAATTGGAAGCTAGAATGACCTCGGCCGAAGCTAATATATCCGACCTGGAGTGGGCGGCTAACGACTGGGACGAGAAGCTATCCACCATGGAGGCCCGGATCACCTCCCTAAACACAACAGTAGACACGTTGACAAAAAAATGTGAGGACTTGGAGGGTCGTTCCAGACTGAATAACATTCGGCTCGTGGGGGTACCGGAGGGCTCCGAGGGCCAACACCCTACAAAGTTTGTGTCAACGCTGCTTCAAAACCTGCTCGGCCTCGAAACTAGGCCTTCCATCGACCAGGCCCACCGCGCCCCGCAGACCAGACCAACTGAGGGAAAGCCCCCGCGCCCGCTCGTGGTCCGGGTCGCCCTGCTTCAGGATCGAAATGAGATTTTGCGGAGGGCTCGGGAGTCGTCTCCTCTGCTTTATGAAGGAAAACGTGTCCTCCTCTTTCCTGACTACTCATCCACAGTGGCTAAAAAACGTGAAAAGTTTGTGGCGGTGAAGAGGGAGCTACACTCCTGCCCTGGTGTGAAGTTTGGGCTGCTTTTTTCTGCTACTCTGCGAATTACTCTCCCGAATGGTCAAACTCACAAATTCGAGGATTCAGACCTGGCTGCAGACTTTGTTAAAAAGAACATTAAAAATGTGGTCGATTCATCCGTGTTATAAACTCGAAATGGTGCTGTTTACACATTCTGATTGTGGTTTCCACTCTGACTGCTTATCTTGTTTGGGCCTTTCGGCCTAAGAGGTATATCTATGACATGATCATACAGCTATATTAAGTAGTTTACAATACTTTGGGCATTACAATTGCTGTAGAACGTATTGTCCAATGCCTTCAAAATGATCACGAATATAACATGATCATGATCTACCTCAGATGTTTATTTCTTGGCCTTTTTACTTTTATATATACATATACAGTATACAGTACAGTATATTTACTTTGTTACTTTTAATTATCTTTTTTAGGTATTACTTCAGTTGGCTTTTATGGGTCTGCTCGCACATTAGTTCTAATTATTATTATTTTTATTTTTTTTTATTTTATAAAAGCACAGTTTGTGTCAAGTTTAGCACTGCTTGAAAATTACATTTTCTGTGTGTGTGTGTGTGGGGGGGGGGGGGTGGAGAGATGTTCTGGTCTACATAATTAATTTATAACTGTATTTTAATTAATTTAATTAACATTTCTTAACCCAGGCGAATCCTGCTGAGTCCACAGATCTATTTTTCAAGGAACACCAGGGCCTGAAGGCAGCTGAAACATGCATGTTTTTGGACTGTGGCAGGAAACCGGAGTATCTGGAGAAATCCCACAGAAACACAAGGAGAACATGAAAACCCCACCCAGAAACGCTCCAAAAACATGTCTGTCACAGAAGCCGTGTTTCCATCAAGGTTTCTAGATGGGCATTTTGAAGCAAGCATCAGAAAAGCTGAATGGAAACGGCAAAATTCGAGTTAACTTCCTCTAATTCACTCAAAAGTTGATACGCTCGCTTGAGGTGGTTTTTGGGGGTTTCGAAAGAGAGCTGATGCGCAAAACGACAGATGGAAACAGATTTGCCGACTCATTTCTGCCGTAGCGAACATTCACGTCATGTGACTGATCAGCTGTTTCCGCTCCGGACAACATGTAACATCGCTAAAACTAGTTGGCATGACAGAATAAATACAACTTGCCCGATAGCAACACATACCTGAAATATTCTCTCCATTTTGACGAGATGTGTGGTCGGGTTCTGTTTTCAACTGCTACTTCCTGTTTACTGTAGACATGTGTAACGTTGACGTCTGACGTAATGATGCTGACGTCTGACGTAATGATGCGCTTCAAGCCAGTTAATGGAAACACTTCTGATACGCATTAATTTGTATTTACATTTTTGCGAGATTTCAAAAATTAGCTCAAAATTCGAAATGAAAATAGATGGAAACACGGTTAGTGAGAGGTAGTCTTCTAGTCAACCCAGGACCTTCTTGCTGCTCACTAAGATATAGTGTCGCCCTATTTTCTTGTGTTTTAACCATAACTCCAAATTTATATTCTTATAACACCACTTCAACACAAAAGTCACAGCAGTACACAAAAAAGTAATGGACAAAGTTTAAATTATACATACCGGTACATCCATTATCTTTACCTGCTTCTTCATTTTCGGGTTGTGGGGTCACTGGTGCCCATGTCCAGTCATCACTGCGCGAGAGGCGAGGGACACCCCAGACAGATCTCCAGTCCATCACAGGGACATATAGAGACAAACAACCATTCACTCTCTCACTCACACCTAGGGACCATTTAGGGTTACCAATCAGCCTAACATGCATGTTTTTGGTCTGTGGGAGGAAACTGGAGTACCGGTAGAAAACCCATGCATGCACAGAGTGAACATGCAAACTCCACCCAGAATGACCCCCCGCAGCCAGGATTCGATCCGACAACATTCTCGCTGAGAGGCGGCAGCTCTACCAACTGCACCACCCTTGTGCCTCAAATTATACAATCCAATTTATTCCAATATAGGTTGAGATTCTAACAAAATCTTTAATTTGATATTTTCCCCCATCTTTTGCAATCACAGGCAACGGGCGACAGTGGAGAGGAATGACTCCCTTGTAACAGGAAAAAAAACCTTCCAGCTGAACCAGAAGCAGGAGGGTGGGGTCCACATTGAGTGGATAGGGTGATCTTACAACCTTTTATGTCAATGAGCTAATTAGTTGAGTGTGTTAAGTCTCAAACTAAACAGGAAGTTCGGGGTTCGTAAAAACCAACGCATTGCCAAAATGACTTTCTTGAGTAACAACTTTTTAAAAGTCTGACAAGGTTGAGTCAGCTCTTCTGGATTAATTCTTCTTTGTTGAAATGTACTGAGTATTGTTACATTATTGAGCATGCATCAGGACATAAAGTTTACCACAGGCTAAATGCAGTATTTTATAAAAGTACATGAATAGATTTTTTTAAATGACTGAAAAACACTAAGGAAGATATTTTGCATCGTTTTTGTTGCAGAACCTTTTCTTTTGTAATTGCTTGCTTCTAAAGCTTTTTGTACTTCTACGTTAAAAAGCGTTTTAGTAACCTTGTGCTCACTTTAGCTACATCGTGACCCTTACTCGTCCCTTCTTGGCAGCCAGCCGTGTCCTGACACAGGCTAATTTTATTTATTAAGAAGAACTGCACCCTTGGCAAGGGCCCTATTGATCTGCGCTACATGTCAGATGGCAATAGATCCGAACATCTGATTAGGAAGCAAACTGGAGACACAACAGGGAGTTGAAGAGTAAATAGGTTCAGGTGGCACAATGACAAAAACTCTTCTGTGACGGCAGCATAACGTCCCCCATCAGCAGTTCGATTCTGTCCACTCAACACAAACCGTGCCCTTCAACAGTGGAACAGTCCCAGGTTAGAACACATCAGCTCCTTTCTTGGTCCGGGAGGAACGAAGGCGTTCATCTGGATTTTCTGTCCGTCAGCTCTTGGGTTTGGGTCACTGTGACATGGGCGGCTGAAGTCAGCAGAGGTCTTTGCCTTACCTCACCTCGCTGTCGCCTCCAACCAACCCGCACTTTAACGGTTATTGATTGTTTTCTTAAGTGCTTGGCTGCTTACCAGTGTCTCCACTTCTGTTGGGTCCAGCGTAACTACAAACTGAATTCCTGCTAAACTATTGAAAACTTGGACATAAAGTCCTAGCTGGGTAACTTGCGTATAACGCTCATGCGTGTGGAAAAAAGTGAAAGTGGCAGTTTGAAACTGAGTTAGATGAGATAGTTTTTGAGATCTGACTGTTGGCTGAAGCATCTGGAATGAATTTTACAGTCTGCAGCACGTTGCTCCATCCTCTTGGAATGTTTTTTCTTTTTTTTTGTTTCTCTTTCGAATGGTTTCAGGTAACCTTTCTTTGCTATTCTTTAGACCAATTTCCTCCTGCAGGCTGCTCTGTCTAACTAAGCACTTCTCTGTTTGAATTTGGCACGAGGATGAGGCAGCTTGTTACTTTTACCCAGGACAGAGGAGGCACTTTATTATGACAATCAATCACGTAGAATTGTGTGAGGTGAATGCAGAAACTGGATACTGTGGGATATGCTGGGGGAGTTTTAAAAGGGTGGCGTGTGGTTTCCACCCTTGTTCTCCTTTCTGGTAATATTCTACATTAAGACCATCTGTTAGAGGAGCCTTTTTCTCACCCACATGGTGTAACAAAGGCAACAAGAAAAACAATTCTCTGTCTCTTTCTTAACTTTCAGACTTTACAGAGCAAATAAAACATGCTGGACTTATATCAGATGATTTGTTAAATTTAATAAAACATGGATTATAACCCTTTCTAACTGAGCCTGCTTTTTGATTTTATGGGCTGATCTAAACGATTATTTGAACTTAGCTGAGTGCTGGATGTTGGATTCCACTGTGACAACCCTAAACCTCTTTTCGGAAAGCTGATAATTGTATGAAAATGCAAGTTTGTGGAACATGCATTTGCTTGGCCTAATCAATACTGGATGGCAGAGGGAATGGGATACAAACACACAAAGCTCTTTAACTTCTCATCTTGTTACATGCATCGTGGAATGAGAGTATTTGTGTTGGTGTTCATCTAACCATCACCAGGGATGTCCATGTGCTTATCCTAAAGTCTGAAAATCTGTCCATCAGTCCTTCTAAACACCACCAGATCTACTTTATGTGACCGTCTGATAGGCTTCTTGACTTTTGTTGGCTACAAAAGTAACCTCTAAAGAAAATTGGGAGGATAAAATGTTGACTCTGGCTTTGGATTTTCATGATGGTAAACGCATAGAAAGTTGCTGTTTTCTGACCAGATGGCCTCTAGGGGCTGGGTGATATGAGGAAAATCTTATATCCCGATATTTTTTGGCTATATCACGATACACGATATATATCACGATAGCTCCAAAATCAATGAGAAAATGATTCAAAATTGATTAAAAATTTTCAACACTAAATTTGAACAAACTTAAATATTTTATTTTAACCATCAATTGCACACATAAGCTTTTTACAAATAGAATTATTGCCACTGTCTTTTTGTTGTCTGCACTCTAGTCTAAATCTTTAATAAACTCAAAAATTGGAAACGAAGAAGCTAGTGTCATCTGCTTCACAACTGGTTTATTTGGTGGTTTTTTTTGTGTGTCTGGGGAGACGTTGACATGCGAAGTTTACAACATTCTTCATTTTGCAGTGGATGACATTTTAGGTGGTGGGATAAATTCGTGGTACTGCTACCTTTTGTGGCAATAGTTTTACGGCATGTTTTGCATATTACCGCATTTTGTTCGACGTCCTCTTTGTTAAATCCAAACCACTGCCAGTTTATTGATCCAGTGCTGTTTCTCTTTGGAACCAGTTCACCTGAGTTGTCTTCAGTTAAAGGTGCCATCGGCAGTTTCTGGAGAACGCTGGGACTTAGAAATATTTTCAGCAGGGAAAAGCATTCTGCTCCCTCCCCGTCAGAGCCATATATGACTCTGAGGTGGAGCCACAGTCCGTGGTCTGCTGAACTTGAGATCTGCTCCGCCCCCTGCTGCATGTCCGCTCGGAGCCGCTTCAATATTCTGTGTTTATATGTTAATAAAACGTTCTAAAAAAATAAAATAAAACCATGAAGCGCTAGTCCAGCACACCAGAAGACCAGGAAATCTTCAGAGCCTCGGGCAGCCACGTTGAACCCTACTTTAATTCGCTCGTGACAACTGCACTTCCTCATTCATTGCAGTCGGCAGAGGGAGCGGTACAGAGCGGTGAATGAAGCGATTATTTGACTTTTGAAAAAAAAAGTCCTGATCAGGGATTAAGAAGGGGAATTTAATACATTTGTGTCACATACAAAACAGTCCTGCATCGCTTGCCAATCCTTTGAACGAGAACGTGCGCAGCACTGGGGCTGGGACAGGTGGGGGCGTGGGTTGGGGCGTGAGAATCTCTGTTGAGGACAACTGGAACGCAGCTTTATTGGCTGAATAAAAACTCTGTTTTCATTGGCTGGAAAACGGCGGGTCACTTTTTCTTTTTAGAAATGCTTATTTACCACCTGGAGAAGCAAGGGGACAATTTTTTTTTTTCAGAGATTACTTGGCAAACATCAGTCTGTCAGGAGATGTGGCAGAGTGAAGAAATATGTTTATAAAAAATGTTACATACAGCTCCTTTAAAGTCTTCTCACGCTCACCCGAATCTCCCGCTGCCGCCATGTTTTCTCTATGCACGCATGCTCCTCTCTGGGTCCAATGGAGGGGGCTAGTGTGTCGGAAAAGTGAAACTTACAGGGACGCAGCTTATTGTTTGCATGATAATTTATACTCGATGGTCAAGATAAAGCCATTTTAACCATCGTACATTGAAAAACTCGCGATTCATCGAGTATATTCGATACATCGCCCACCCCTAATGGCCTCCTAATTTCACTTGGAGTTGGGTAAGTGTTAGATGAGAGAACTGGAGCCAGTTATTCGTCTCACTTACACACTGAGATGAGCTGACACTCATGACAGCCAATTATTCTGTTTTTCTGCACTGTGGCTTCTTTGCTTCTGATCTTCACTCATCTGCTGCTCATGGGAGAGTTCAGCATCAGCACATTTTTGACTCAGGCGCCAACTTGCAAGGCAACAGGGATGGTTTACACTTACACTTTACTTGGAGTATTCTTTTGTTACTCACCTAAAAGGTAATTAGCCTCATGTTGACTGAGCAATAATTTCAGCAGATATAAATTTTAGAGAAACTTTGGCTGATGTAATAAACAAAAAGTCCTAGAATGAAACCAAGGTTGTTCAAAGAGTTTCTCAATGTAAGCATTGTTCCTAAAATATCCACAGAACCTCAAATGACTTTTTAAGTGCTGCAGTCTAAGATTTGCAATGGCCAATATAACATTAATTTGATATGTCGTTCAGTGTTTGACATTTCAAGTTTGTTATCTTGTTATCTGAGCTCATTGAAGCCAGAAGTAATGTGCAAGAGAGGCATGTGAGTGAAAACTTGAAGACACAATTCATCAGCAGTACACGTCTGAAAGAGCCACACCCTACTTTTTACAGAACTTTAAGCCTTAAATGCACCTTAAGCTACTGATTCGTATACAAACCATTTATCCAAGTTGTCAAGGAACAGAAAAAGCACTTTAGAAAACATTTGGATTATTTGAATGTGGGATTTGTTCACTTATTGGCCATGAAAGGAAATTAAGTTTTTCCACTTCTGTTCTAGGAAAATATCTGAACTTTCAAGAGCTTTCAACACTTTTGTTGTAATTTTTAGCTTATTGTTAT